>JAVMKO010000008.1:84648650-84696150 GCA_032164245.1 Sternotherus odoratus | reverse complement strand
GTTACCAAAAATTAACTCACTGAACATTAAAATACAGGGAATAAGAAATCTCTTCCTGGGGGAGTCTTATACAATAAAGTAAAAATACTAGCTTTTCTCCTAAATGAAGTTACCTATTTTATTATATTATTTTATACTTTTCATTCTGATTCTTTTATTCCAAAGCTTTTAGCATTTATGAGAAACTTTTTAGCCTATCTCAGCCAAATAAAACAACAAAATTGCAGCATTTACTTAAAGTGACTGCTCACTATCCTGTAAAACTTGTATCAGAGACAAGAAGGAGCCTTGAAAGTCAAAATGGAACATCTAGTTTACTGTATTAATTTGACAGTATAACAGTCCACATGTAGGTGTAACCTGAAAACTTTTTAGATATTAAAAAATACATCTCATAGTCATAGTGCTAATTAATTGGCATGATTTCTTGTGTCGTTGAGGGCAATAGTGATCACCAAACACTTGGGCTTACAAATGCAGTTCCTGCTGAAGTCATTTACAAAACTCCCACTGACATACTTCAGTGGTTGCTGAGTTGATGGGACCAATAGAGTCGAATCCTGGAAGGAGTTGAGCACTGCTGGATTAAGGCAATGCAAGTTTGGCTCCAGGCATATCACAACTGACTGAAAAATGTTGTTAGAAAATGGTGAAAAATCTCAACATTTTGAAGCTGTTTCTGTTTCAGAGGGCTCAAAATGGATGTCTTTTAAACAATATTTTAAATCTAAACCATTACTGAACCACTTTTCTGATGATGAATAGATATCCGTACTATGACTTCTGACTAGAGTTCATTTTAAAAAATAACTATAGGTACGGCTCTACCAAATTCACGGCCACGAAAAACAGGGACCGTGAAATCTCATCTTCTATGTGCTTTTACCCTGTACTATACAGATTTCATAGGGAAGATCAGCGTTTCTCAAATTGGGGGTCCTGACCTAAAAGGAAGTTGCGCGGGGGGTGGGGGTCACAAGGTTATTTTGGTGGGGTGGGGGGTGTCATGATATTGCCACCCTTACTTTCATGCTGACGTCAGAGCTGGGCAGCTGGAGAGCGGCAGCTGTTGGCTGGGCACCCATCATTGAAGGCAGCGTCCTGCCAGCAGCAGTGCAGAAGTAGGGGTGGCAATGCCATGCCCTGCCACCCCTCACTTCTGTGTTGCTGGTGGTGATGGTTCTACCTTCAGAGCAGGGCTCCTGGCCAGCAGCTGCTGCTCTCCTGCTGCCCAGCTCTGAAGGCAGCGCTGACGCCAGCAGCAACACAGAAATAAGAGGAGCAGTACTGTAACCTCTTCCTACAATAACCTTGCGACCCCCTGCCAAACTTCTTTTGGGTTGGGACCTGTACAATTACAATACCATAAAATTTCAGATTTTAATAGCTGAAATCATGAAATTTAAGATTTTTAAAATCTTATGACCGTGAAATTGATCCAAATGGACCGAGAATTTGATAGTGCTCTAACTATATACGGTTATTACAACACTTTAAAAAAAAATAATTGAAAATGTCATTCTTGCTAAAGAAAGATTGTGGCACTATAATTTTTTTCCTATTAGCAGAGAACAATTTTGATTCTCTCTCTCTCACACAGGCCCACATTCCTGTTTTCTTGAACATCAGAAGTCACTATATCATGAAGTAACAGAGTCCTGTGGCACCTTAAAGACTAACTAAAGGATTGAAACATAAGCTTTCGTGGGCTAATACTTACTTCGTGGAGTGTCCACTTCCACTGCTTGCATCCAACGAAGTAGGTATTAGCCCACGAAAGCTTATGTTTCAATCCTTTAGTTAGTCTTTAAGGTGCCACAGGATTCTTTGTTACCTCTACTATTCCAGACTAACACGGCTACCTCTTTGATTCTCTATATCTCATTGATAGAGTTATCTCATTGATAGAGGTAAATACAATATGTTGGGGTGCTATGTCTTATAGAGTCAAAATTTTTGAGATCTCTGTATGCTACCAATAGCTGTGACCATTAATAACATAACATGCTCAGTCCTCATAAAACAGGCAACTGGCTGTATTGTGACTGGACTATGTTGTAGACCCTCATCCTCCAATGCAACCTGTTAGCACAGGCCTTTATACCCATGCAAGATCCCTATTTACTTCGCTGGGACTCTGCATAGGATTACCAGTCCATGCCATTGATTCCAACCTTTACATAGCGTGAAAACAGAAAATCAGAGTATCTCAGGAGAGGCTACATCATTTCCTGTCTAGATGAGAAAGAAATTATCCTTAGCAGACAGTCTCTCTTACCTTGCTAAATTACTCACAGTACAACAGTGAAAGTGGGTCCTTTTACTGCTAGTACTCCTGGTTTGAGATTTCCTAGAGAATTACATTCCATCCATCAGGATGTATAAAATAAACGGGACTGATTCTCCTTCTCATCACGTTAGTTTTACACTCATGCAGCTCCATTGACATCAGTGGAGTTACTTCTCAATTAATATGGCATAAGAGAAGTAGGTCTATATTCTTTTTTCCCTTCTGCTTGAAGAGTTAAGTATAATTGTAGAGATGTACAATAAAATTAGATCAACATCCACTGTTGTTCATTGAGAAAAATGTTGTATATAATTTATCGTTATCTTTAGTAGTTAAACAATAATGCTGCCGAGTATTTATTTATTCATGTCAATGCCCACCGCGTACTGGGCACTTTCTAAGCAGAGAAAGAGGCATAGTTCCTGCCCCAAGAAGCTCATAACCTAAAATGTAAGATGTAACATTATATGTAAACAATGAATCATGCTATTATGTGCTAACGGGTCTTGTTTACCCCTTATTAATTTTTAACCTCACTGTTAATATGACCATTTCTTTGTTGTAAGATGTTACCCGAAAGCAAAAAACGAAGGCTTAAGAATCCTATCATACTACACAATCAGTGACTAGATTCACTGAGAATAGCTATAAAGCCTTAAACAAGCCCTTTATTTTGTGTTTTAAAAGTGTCATAAGGAGTTAATAGGACACAGCTGTACAGGCTCTTTCTAACAAGCAGCTTCTGTCGCTTTGGTCACCACAGGTGTCTCTGTAACCTGCAAACTCTTATTACTAGTGTATCAAAGTTGTGCTACTTAATAGACTTCTTTAGTAAAACACAACAAAGCAATTACATGGCTGTTGATTGTCAGTCATAAAAAACTCCCTCAAACACAGTTTTTCAAAAGAAACTACACTGCAATTTTTTGTCATTGTAAAATAAAAGAAACTAGTGAATTAAATGGAGAACAGAACAATACAACAGCAGGAAGTCAACCGAACTTAGCCACTACAGATGGTTTAGAAATAGTGTTTCCTTTTACATCAAGTTGGGGGATAAAAGAAAAGGAGGAGGCTTCTTACTGCCAATGAATGGCAATACCAAAAGATTTAGCCAAGTCTCCAGTCTCTGTATTTGGCCTCATGAAAGACCCTGGATGCTTCATTTTTATCTGTGTTTGGCATTGCTTTTTTCAGCACCTTTAACTAAGTGTGATTAATACAATGATGTCATTAAAACAAATAAAAGGAATTAAAAGGATGGGAGGCTTTTGCAACACTGAAGATATTCAAGGTTAAGTTAAGATACCCTGTGAAACAGATCACAATGTTTTGTTTTTTTAAAAGAGTAAATTACTGCACAAGAATATTGCTCTGTTTTACTCTGACACCCTTCATCTAGTGAAAAACGAACACAGTTTACAAGTCTGAGGGAAAAGCATGGGTGAAGTCTATATTCAGAAATACAATTACTACTGAGCTACAGGACAACAGGAACACAAATCTGGATGATTTCTAATTGTTCAATAATCATTTGAATTAAGTAACAACAATTAAGTTGCCTCTAAGTGAATGAATTTAACCTCTTTTGTTCACAAAACAGCATATTATTTTTGCATTAACACCCAAAATAGCATCATGGCAAGTGACAGGAATATGTGCACTTCAAACACAATGAAATGAAGTCCACATTAGAAACTCAAACAGGCCTGACTTTAAAAACATCATCATTTTTATACACATCATGATCAACAGACCAAATAAACATATCCCAACATCTACAGGATGGAACTGTTTTTATATTAAGATACGAATGAATTGCTGACTGTGTGCAAGAGAATCTGTGATATAAGTCAAATACAGTTTGCAGTAGAATTAAGGCTATTACCTACCTAGCTGACGTGGTCTACAAGGCACTTCCTTAAAATTATTATTTTTGTAAGACACCATTTAACTTATTAATAAATGTTAAATTTGCATTGTGACTTTGGTCACTATCAAAATATATTTTTGACAGGAGAATGGTTTCGTTCATACCAGTCATATGAATTGTTCCCTTTATAATTTGTTTTATAGTTAATTTTTAAAATATCTTTTATTTAAGATGATAATTTTTCCGATTGCATTAACAAAAATAATTCTAACAGGGCCCCCCAGTAGTCAATTAATATAATCACCTCTCATTGTCAATCAATTGTTATTGCTCACTCATTGTGGCAGTTCAAAGCAACACTTAAAATATGTTTATAGTGCTCTAGTACTTGCAAGGGAAGATGCAAGGAAATAAATTAAATCTGCAATGAAAGAAACAGTAAACAATTTTCCAACTCTATAACAACAACAGTGAGTGATCTTATAATGAGAACAAAGAGACTCAGATTGTAAACTGGCATAGCTCCATTGACTTCATTGAAGCTAGGCTGATTTAGACTAGAGAACACAGAATAGATTTTTTTATTTAAATAGACACCAAGCAACAAAACATTTGTTACACAGACATGATGAGCTTCCTTGAAACAAAAGCAGCTCAGTTCACAACTCAAACTGTATTACCTTGCTCGGTTTGCTTCTTTTGTCATATCCCATGCCCAGGTTATGAAGTTCTGACTCAGATATGAAACAATAGATTCGGCACAAAGCATTTGTGAGCAGAACACATTGGTTAGTACGCTTTCATCATGGTGGAGGTAGATAGCAAGAAGCTTTCTCTGCAAAGACAGGAGAAAATATTGATCAGTGAAAACACCTGTATAAGAAGTCTGTTTAGTAACTTAAAATTGCTACTGTAGGTTTGTGTGTTAGTGCGCACAAGACTGTCTACTCAACATACACTAATGTTGTTTCTGTTATGTTCTGATTCAGCTACTTCATTCAGTTTAATAACATGGAAAGAGAAAAATCGAATTCTTGCAATTAAAATCAAACTACCCTCTGGCCCCAAAAATCCACTCAAATATTTTTAATCTGAATAGTCAACATACAATTTCAAACTCCAAGTAAATAGCCAAAAGTGATTTTTTCTTATTACCAAAAAGTGATTTGGGATATCCTTAAAGTAGATTACTATGAAAGATATGCATTTTAACATAAAAAATAAAAAGCTTATTTAAACAAAAGTACTGCAGTAAACATCTGACAGTCTCCTGAAAAATGCATACCAAAGAACATCTATTTCACGTTTATTCTGAGATTGAGCTAACTATTTTTGGCTTGCTACACAGTAAAGATAATACTGAATACAGTTCTCTTATATCAAAATCATGCCATTTGTCACAACAAAGTAAATTGTAAACGTTTAGCTTAACAAAATGATAGTGAATTGTTGTTCGCCTAGCTGTTGCCATCGGAGAGCCAAGTTCGGAAACAATCATGATTTCCCATTTTGATTAAGACTAGACTATTTTAGAGATTATGTACTTTCAAGGGAGAGAATCACCTCTGCATAGTTCTTCAGAAACCAATACCTAAATCTGCAATGAAGGTAGCCAACAATGCAACTGTGCATCCTCCCCATAATATGAAGATGTAATGGCAGACCACATGTTGGGAAGGGAAGTAACTGGTGTATCTGTGTGTACATAGGGGAAGACAGCGAGGTGGGGATAAAATAGGGAAAAAGATGATTGGGGAAAGGACCATGGTCTAATATTGAAATAAATCAAAACCACATTTTTTTAAAAGCAACAGAAAATAACCACAAAAATTATCGTTAGAGACATTATTTTAAGATACTGCTTACACATCTATACTGAGGATGCAAATAACAAGTATGGCAAATGGGTGACTGTTTTTGCATATAATTTTTATAAAGGTAATTTAAAATCTATCCAGAAAAAGTAACATCTAAGTAGGAAATTGATCTGGTACCTTACATTAATATATCAAGATATGGGGTGCAATTTTGGAGCAATTCATTTTTAGAAAAATCAGTATATTTATAACCTAGAACACTGGCTATGGGTAAAGCTTAGCATTGTCTGTTTAAACAAAAAGAAGAGTACATTTGAACATTAGACTTTGAGAAAGGGATTAGTAATATACATTAATGTTTGTCTGATTTAATTTAAATGTTCTTCAGAACCAAATACACATGTGCCAGGAAAGGCCATTAATAAGCCTAACATGCATCGTTCCATATAAGTGCAGCCAACAGTGTTGACTGAAACTAAACTTGAAAATCCAGGGCACTAATGCACAATATCAAGCAATAAAACAGCATCTCTGTGCTGATATTTAATTTAAAAAGAAGAAAGAGACAGGGGAAGATCAGGCACTGTCTGTTTTTGAGGATCAGCCGTTCTGCATTTCAAAGCATCGATCCCTGCAATATCCAGGTTACTGTGCTAGAATCTCGACTATTATATAGCAGTTGTAAGAGAGGGAGGGCAAAGATGTGTTTACTCAGTGATTAGGGCCTTAGAATAAGCCTCTAGCTCCTAGAGAGACAACTCACCACTTATTCATTTGGGCCAATTCACAAAGCCTAGAAAGATTAAACATCCATGCTGGGAAGACAAGCGAATGCAGACGGTGAAAAAGAAATAAAAATTCTTTAAAAACTCTTAGATGACTTCATTATTTTTTCCACAAGGAAACTTTAGGAAAGTGTTTAGTTAGAGAAAAACCCACATTGACCTCTCTCTAAACCCTTAATCTTTCCTTTGTGGTGGCACTGCTTTGTGTTAAGCGGATGGCTTTCACTGGGAGCTGATAAAAAAAGGCTCTTGAGAAACACTTTTAGTTCCAAAGAAACAACCCCATGAAACTGTTAAATATGAGTTTCCATACAACTGAATGTTCCAAAATATCTACAGTTTTAAGATTAAAAGATTAGGGCCAAATTTTAGTAAACAAGACAGGCTCACAAACTTACACACACAAACGAGACATGTCTAAATCTGAACTACCTTATTTGTGGGTATAATTGTCATTTGCATCGATATCAAGTAGCTAGATAGCTAAACTATCTTTTGTAACTGCAGCTGATTGCACCTGTAAAATCATAGGCCCAAAAAACTTGCAGGCCACATTGAGGTTTACTGTTAGGATAACAGTAAAAAGAGGAAGTAGAAAGCTAATTTAAATGATAGAAAATATACTTTAAAAAAATCAAAACAGGTCATCTCCTGAGCCTCCTTTGCTAGGAAAATGTAAGTTGCTTTGATATTTTTTACAATGGACTTTTGAGTTTTTTTAATACACTAGGGCTGGGATTTCCAAAATGCCTAAGAGCCTGGTTTTTAAAGGTTGATTTCAATGGGATTTAGGTGCCTCTGTGCATTTGAAAATTCCACTAAGTGTTTATCTGCATTTTTAGGTGCCTAAATGCCTTTAACAATCTGGCCCTAACCTTTTGTCTGCACTGGCAAGTAAAAGACAAAACCTTTGTTGTTCAGAGGTGTTAAAAAAAAAAAACCCCTCAGACCTGCGAAAGACAACAGTTTTGTCAACAAGTGCCGATGTGAACAGCGCTTTGTCCTGCCGACAACGCTAACTCGGCTCGTTGGGGGTGGAAGTTTTTTGTTGGCAGGAGAGCTTGGTGGTTTAGGTAGAAACAAACAAACACACAAATGAAATGGATCTTAAGAATGCTGAAAGAGTGGACTGCTCAGGGAACTGGCCCTTTAGCTATGTTTAAATCTGCCTAGTTAAATTTCCACTAGATACATACCCACAGTTCAAAAACAAACATCACAGTTAGCATTCTTCTTGACAGTCAGAGAGTCAAAAGACCAAATGGACATGGAGACTGAGCCACCAAATCACCTCAAGAAGTGATTTCCCTTATAGGTCTCAATTCAGACACTTTACCAGAGCAGAATAAAGTAGCTTGAAATCCTATTTCACCATCTCTTCTGTGGTCAAACAGATTATTTCAATCTCTAGACCAGCCAATATAGAACTACTGTGGCCATAAAAAAGTCAGCATTTCCCATGAATTACAACACATGTATCTAAGATATCAGTTTCCCCTTATATTTAGAAAAAAGGTTTAAAATTTGCCAGGTATCTAACCAGTCAGAGGATTAAACCTACTGGCCAGAAGTATACAAGACAAGGATGCGAGGTCCTACCAACAAGTGAGAACCATGTGCTTGATACTGATTAACAAGCTCGGATAGCTCAGGAGCTTGAAATTAATATAAATCTAGCCCAGTGTTCTATATGGCAGCTGTGAAACTAATCAGTTTTGTTCATTTCATTTTTCTGGTGCTGCTTTGGAAAGGTTTGAGCATCAGGAGATGCACCAGCTCTATCTGAAGGCTCAGAGCACTGCATCAATTCACACTTGGAAAATTAACTTTACAACCATAAGGACAAGAAACTCAACAGTTTTTTAAATCAAAACTTAAACTGCAGAAATCAGTACTTTAGGTTTCCACAGTCATCAGGGAGAGCTTCCCACTAATCATGAGTGAGTGGGTAAGAGGATTTTTTCAAGCCTTTATATCACTAGTTATCGGTCCACAAATCTCAGGGGGTCCAAAGACTATGTCTGAGATTTCTGAATTTGAATTTTTTTAGGGGTCCACAAATGAAAAAAGGTTGAAAAACACTGCTTTAGATTTGTAATGATAAATAGATTTTAAAGTCCAAAGGGACCGATATAATAATCTACTCTTACCTCCTGCATAACACAAGTCATGGAACCTTACCAAGTAATTTAAGCGGCAAGCCCAAAATTTCTGTTTGCGCTCTCACATATTTTTAAGAAAACAACCAGTCTTAATTAAAAGACTAAGTGATGAAGATACCACCACACCCTTCAGGAAATTGTTCTAATTGTTAATTACTCCTCCACACTGTTAAAAACGTCCACCTTATTTCTAGTTTAAATTTCTCAAGCTTCAGCTTCCAGCCATTAGTTCTTCTTATTCCCCTTTCTGCTAGTTTAAAAAGAACTATCTAGTATTAGAAGTCTCTTCCCCATGTAGGAACATGTAGAATGCGATCAAGCCACCTTTTAATCTTCTCTTGGATAAACTAAATAGATCAAGTTTCTCACTATGAAATATCCTTTCCTGTACCTCTTTTCTGAATACTTTCCAAAAAGGATGTTGAAAAACGGAAGTGTGGACACTAAACTGGACATAATATTCCAATAATCGCCTCACTAACACATATTGACTTGATATTCCCCTGCTTATGCCTCCAAGGACCACAGTAACCTTCTTAGCTACAGCATCATGCTCATGTTCAGTTGGTTATCTACCATAACCCCTAAGTCCTTTTCACTGTCATTGCAATACAGGGTACTCTCTCCCATCTTGTAAGTGTCACCTACATTTTTGTTCCTAAATGTATGACCTTTCAATTGGCTCAAATTTGCCCACCTTACCAAGTGGATCCAGGTTGAACTGTATAACTGACCCATTCTCACGGTTATTTACAATTCCACCAATTTTTGTGTCGTCTGCAAATTTTACCAGCAATTACTTTATAGTTTCTTCCAGATCACTGAAAAATATATTGAATAGCATTTGGCTAAGAACAGATCAATGTGGGAGCCCACTAGAAACATTCCCATAAAATGATTCTTAATTTACAATTACTTCCTAAACTTTATCCGTTAACCAGCTTTTAATCCATTTAACGTGGGCTACATTGACTTTGTACTAAATCAGAAACTATGAAACTATGTGTTTATCCCTGGGTAGAATGAGGACACACAGGAAGATTTGTGTGTGTTTGTATTACATATATGATGGAGAAAGAAAAAAATGTTAAAAGCTAAGGATTGCTAATTCCAACATCTAATCACCATCAGAAGTGTTGGACTAGAATGAACCCAAGAGGACACAGACGCCAAAGGCTGACAGAATAGGAACGCTAACCAAGTTTGAATCCCCTAAAGGAGTCTGGCCTAAACATGCTCCCTGGATACATAGAATGTAAGGTCTGAAGGGACCACTGCGATGATCTAGTCTGACCTCCTGCATAACACAGGTCATAGGACTTCTCACTAGTTTACTAGTGTTGACCATCAAATTCCTGTTCGACCCAAAAGCACAACTATTAGAAAAAACACCTGATTTTGATAAAAGAATTTCCAGAGATGAAAAATCTAGCCTCATCTGTGGTAAACTGTTTCAATAGCTAATCATCCCCACTATTAAAAATTTGCACCTTATTTCAAGTCTGAATTTGTCTAGCTTCAACTTCCAACCATTTGATCTTGTTACATCTTTATCTGGTACAATGAAGATCCCTCTATTATCAAATACAGTATCTATTCCCCTTGTAGGTACTTATAGACTGTGATCAAGTCACCATTTAACTTTCTCTTTGACAAGCTAAATAGATTGAGTTTTTCAATATAAAGCACATTCTTCAATCCTTCAATCATTTTTGTGGCTCTTCTCTGAACTCTCTACAATTTATCAACACATTTCTTGAACTGAGGACACCAGAACTAGACACAGAATTCCAATCACAGTCATACCAGTGCCAAACACAGAGGTAAGGACCAATTGATAACCTCTGGTTCTTACTTCTCAGAGTACTACGAGCCATTTGTTAAGCTTTAAGCACTGTCAGAGCTTAATCAGTTGTATTTATACGTTTTGTTGTTTAAGTAATTTAGCAAGGTGCTCACATACCATGGTGGTGGATGCCAGATATTTCAAATCAGATCACACTGGTAACCTACATGACATTTCTCCTACAAAAATTCGGAGTTATAAATTAGAGAATTATTTCTGTGGAAGAAACCTGTGTGTTCGCACTATTGGGGGCAGGGGAAATGCAAGAGGGTGGAATTCCAAATTATATAAAGCTTTCAGAGGTGACTTAAAATGTAGGAGGTGGCTTAACACACTAAAAATGCTTATTAGTAGAGCATGTGAAATCTGAAAAGTTCTTCAACAGATTGCTTTTGACCTGCCATCATTTCAAGATAATTTTTACTTCTCTCAGAATTGTTAATGTTCCTTCCAGATCTTTCAAAAGATGTGGCTTGGACACAGCAGAAAAGAACTGAATAGGGAAAGCATGGAACCTGGCCAATAATTTAAAGGCTCCTTCTGGCATCTTGGGTGTTCTGCAGGTCCCAGCCCAATAGTACTTCAAGCAAGCAATGTCACTTAAAAAAGAGAGAGAATCAGTCTTAACGTAGATGAGTATAATCTACCTCCCCACATTCTCACAGCTCAAAGTGATGTTATGAGGTGAGAAGATGACACACTTGATTTTCAAAAATGCTGAGCAGTTACAGTTCCCATGACTTCAGATAGTGTTGCTGGTGCTCAACACTTCTGCAAATCAGGCCCAATGTAGCAAATCATACTGAAGGCAGATTGTGGGCAATTTAACCAAATCCTGGGCTGCACTGACAGATGATGCTAAAATAGCTTTCCACTTGACTTAGAACCATTATAAATATAACCCTTTCTAAGTAAGGACTCTTTCTTTCAGCAACAGCAGAATGGGATTTGTTTCTGAAAAGGTGACAGGTATGGATTTGGGATTCTGAGCAGCAAACAGAAGGAATCAAAAGTTTAATTTCCTATCTTTTGCTGATGCCTAAGTCACAAACAGCAGATGGGTTAGAACAGTTGGCTCATTCACACAGAGACTTCATCCCTCCTCCACTCGCTGCACACCAAATTACAACTCAACAAAACGAAAGTATGCTTCATAAAGTACAATATATAGGACCAATCATCATATATAGAGAGACTCTTATAAGTATTGTATTACAAGAAAGGCTAATAATACAATACAGATTTTTTTTTAAAGACAAGATATAAAAGATGAGCCTCAAGAAATAACAGTTTCTATTGAAATATAATGGAGAAAACAATGTTCACTCTACAGCATGAAATGTAGAGCAAATAAACTCATTTTTGGAATCAAACTAAAAAAACAGAAGATTGCTAATATATAGGGCTCAAATATATACACACAACAGCAATCAGGTGACAAAATTCACCACAATTATAAAAACACTGATGTTAATAGAAAGAAATGGGTTAGGTTTGGATGGATGTCAGATGCAACTCTTTGGCTAATCTCTGCTAAGGCTGGCTTGTTGTTTACATATACAGTTTCCATTACGTCATGCCGAAAATGAGACACCAAGTTATAAAATACATAGACCAATATGATACAGTAGGAAGACTTCTGTAAAGGAATATTCTGCTGCTCCAGTGTATTGCTGATTTGCTGAAAGAATTGTATGTTGGTGGATGAGAAAGTGCCAATTTACCTGGACTTGCAAAAATCTTAAATTAAGTCAAATTATAGGAGACTATTATGGAAATTAAGTACCCACATGTAAGAGTTTAAGTTCTGCCTTAGATCAAAAATTGTGTAAGAGACAGAAAATCTAAGTGCTGGGCTAAGTGGTTAATTGTCAGGATGCAACGAGTGCGTGCAATGCAGGGGGCCACTAAGGATCTGCAATAGGAGTGATATTTAATATAACTATTAGAAGGGGGTGGACAGAGAAATTGGGAGACACAATGGATGATCTGACAGAGGTATATAAAAATTAGTGCTATTAAGAAGGTAAATCAAATGATTTTTACCTCTACCCTCACTCAAAATAAAAGACCCAGGGATCACCCATTGAAATTGAAGAGCAAGCAACCATTGATAAAAGGCAAACACTTTAATTTTTAATTATTCAAGCAAATAACTTAGTGGGATGCAAAAAAAGAGAGATGAGACACACATAAATAACTGAACCACCCAAAGTAACTCATTACATATGATAAACATTTATAAGGAATGGATTCCCTCATGCTTCATAATGTAAGTCAACCGCTGACTACTGGAAGCTAGGAATAAACTTCCACATAAGTATGTAATTACAAACTTTTCCATGATGGTGTTTTTTTTTAACAATTCCTCTGTGACATCTTGTCTAGCTATTCTTATGTTTCTATACAGTAGTTATGTAAAACTACAATATATAGGGCCAGAAACTCAAAATGATACCATGGAGGTTTCCTTCACTGGATTGGAATCAACTAAAGTGTTTCATACAACCATGTGTGTTTTTGTTTTAATAAACCCATGTCTCCCTTCCTCACTCCCACCACACTCACACAGTAACTGATAAACTAAATGTCTTTCTTTTGTACTTACTATGCAGGAAGTTCCTTGTGAACTCCTAATAGATAGTGCAGCCATATTTAGAAGCTACTCAGGACATCAGTCATTAGTGGGAAGACAGCTTGCTGTACATTTGCTACCCTTTCTACTGAGCACAAAGGACTAGCTGATGTTGCTTTCATGGCATTTTTCGGGAAGATCACGGGCCAAATTCTGACTCTACATACTCTGGGCAGATCTATACACAGGATTTAAATCAAGGCAGAACTTGGGCATTTCTCCCTTTCACAGCTAGTACGGGGATTGTTCTGGAAGAAGTTGCTTTAAAAGTAAATATAGTATTAGCTATCTAAAGTCTCAAAGTCAAGAAGCCAAACTACAAATACCAGTCAAAGGTGAGGCGAGACTAGCTACATTAAAATTAAAGTAGGCAACAGCTTCTTTCAGTTAACATCTTCTGAAACTAAGTATCAAATATCTCTGCTTTCTGACACATGTAAGTGAAAGATTTAGAGAAAATCTTCCATTAAAATAGGCATTTTTATAACAAAATGTTTTAAAAATTATTTTAAAGAGTACTTTCAAAGTAACTGCAAACTGATTTAGGTACATTCCTTTAATAAAATCATACCTCAAATATTTCTGCAAGAAGGCTGCAAATTCATATAAATTTAGGATTTTTTTCAGAAAATGTCAGCGATAGAGATAGGAAAAAAAGATACTGATGACTATGTCACTGAAAGTGGACTGTACAGTGCTTTGGACAGCACTGCAAATTCCTCAAGAAAAAGGCTAAGATCTATAAGCACTCTCACTGCCAAGTGCTCTCAAATTAAATCAGTCTGAAGCGGTTTTCATTAAGATGGATTGAGTGTGGCATCGTGAGAAACACTCTATCAAATGTAGTGTTTTACTTAGTGATTAACTATATACCATCTGATGAAGCTCCCCAAATCCTTCATAATCCCACCACTCCAATAAACATTTAATGAGTATATAAGTTCAAAAAGCCTAGCAGAGGATTTAAACCTTCAATCTTGTTTTTATTTACTCTTGGAACTCAATTTCTCACTTCAAGTGAAGAATGCTGCTGCTTGAAGCTCATCTGTTGCCCTGGCAAAATTAAGTGCCCTTCGCAGTATAAATTAGAACATGGGATATTTAGCTTGCAATTTCTTAAAATTTTTCCTTAATTAAAAAAGTCATATTTTCAGTCACTTTATAAAACTTAATTATCAAAAACAGAATAAAGTGTCCACTTTTTTTCATTTTGAGTTCTCAAACAATATTGAAAAGATTTTTTGCAGTAGCAAAAGGGTACAATAATATCAAACTAGTTATTTCATAAGCATGTTTAAAATTCAAAATGTTGCAATGTGATGTAAATTAATGTAGCAACTTGATATGTGGGTTTAAATACAAAAGGAATCAATAGTTCAGCCTTTTTGGAAAAATTCAGCAACTATTTACAAACAACATTTCTAAAAAAAGGTAATAAAAATAGTAAATTGCTAAACATATCAGATAATCCTGGCAAGGATCTGGTCTTGAACCTCACCAGAAAAATACTAGAAATAGAATGCATCTTCCGTATCCTATGTTAGTAGTATATGAAAAGTATTTTGAAGATGAACATTCAGTTGGCTTGTCTATATATATAAAAGTCAAGTGGTGTATGTATGTGTGTATGTATGTACGTATGACTGCGAAGTCCTCCCGCACCGTTTGAGCCAGAGACTTGAAATTTGGTACAGTGAGGGGTCTTGGGGTCTAGATGCTGGTAAGGGTCGAAAAATTTTCGGATCTCACCTCTGACGCCCCCCAGGGGTGAAAGTCTTTCAGGGCCAATCACATCAGCTTGGCAGTTATGTGGTGATGATGTCATAATACCCCCCTCCAACAGACACCTCACTCGCTCAGCTCACCCCTCCCTCCTCCAACGGAATCCCGGAGATCCCTCAGTTCTCTGCCCCTCCCACCTCCCCAACGGAACCCCGGACTACATCAGCTCTGTGCCCCCCCCACCTGCGAAGGTCCCCGGAATCCCTCGGCTCTGGGCCCCCTCCCCTCCTGCGACGGATCTGAGTTGGGTTTGGTGGGACGGTAAGTGAGGTGGGGGTGTCGGATTCGGTCGGGGGGGTGAGGTGGGGGTTTCGGGTTTGCTTCGGGGGGTGGGAAGGTGTCGGGGTGGGTGAGGGGTGAGGGGTGGGTGTTGGGGTTGGTCAGGGGGTGTCAGCTGTCTGCCACCTCCCCACCTCCGACTGACCCGAGCAGCGCCGGGCACTTATGCTAGTACTCTATAAAAAAAATGTTCCCCAGAGCTAATAAAATGCCCTTTGTTTTTATAATTATGTGCTTTTAACCACTTCAGATGAGATGTCAAAAGTGAACTCTCTAAATCAAGCATCTTTTTATATCGATTCACTGGCCTCATTACCAACATGCTTTAGCATCAATCATTCCTACGAGTTACGATCAATTGTTATTTTGCAACTGAAGTGTTCTAGAGCAATCTATGCTCTGTCAACTATATAAATTCATGAAACTAGACTCCAAATTTAGCAATTATTCTGCAATAAACTTGCTGGGGTGTGCAAACATGTCAAAGAAATGTTAGCTTAGAGCAAGGAGTGGAGATTTTGTTACAAGGAATACTTATAGATCATTTCAATATGAGTAATTCAAGAGAGACCAACACACTTTGTTTGCACATTTCTTTTGGGACCAATATCAAGACAGCTAAAGGGTGAATTAAAGCTGCTTAAGCTTTTTATTTGTGCTTTAGTCTTTATCTAGGTGTTGACTATTACAGGTAAGTGAGTACATATTCTCCTAGATACAGGGCACCGGGACTTCATTCAGCTATTCTCTTTCTTATTTTATGAAAATACTACTTTTATAAGTGGATGTGGAACATCAGAACCCTGAGGTGCCTATCTGGCTGAATAGAAACCTTAAATTCCAACTATAATACTATTCTGTATTTAAGTAAATGCTGTAGCAACACAAAAGGCAGCACACTCCCTGCCCCAATGGCCTTACAATCAAATTAAGAAATTTACAATTTTGTCAGCCATTATTTAAAAGAGATACCAATATACAGCTTTGTCTCTGCAAGCCCCAAGGCTCGCAAGCAGTGATATCTAGTGACAGGAGACCAACACCGATAGAAAAAAGTCTTTAGAAGCTCAGATGACTTCTAGAACTTTGGCCAAAGCCGTCAAAGCCAAGGATCGCTTATGTAAGTAAGGCCAGTCCAGGACAAAACAGAACAGTTGGCAAGTGTGAGTCATCCCGATCATTCCCATAACATGCAGGATGAACATTTCAGTCAATCACGTACAAGTATGAAACTGCTTAATAGTAATGTAGCAAAAATCATAACTTTTGGGGCACAGTATTAAATGTAACCGTTTGCCCTTTTACCACTTTCCTTCAATACAAATAGTGCAACGTTAACACACACTTACATCTCTGGCTTTCCCATAGAAGGCTTCTTGAAAAGCAGCCTCTAGTGACCCAATAAAATAAACAGGATGGCAGTCACCATATCTATTTGGAAATCACAAAGAGTCAATTAATAAAAATACAGTGTAAGTAATTTTTTTCAGTTTCAGCTCTGTTTAAATTCCTTTTAAATATATGCATTGGCTAAACTCTTAAATGTCTCCTCTGCCCTCTGAAGTTCTTGTACAGGATTGCTGACCTTATGAACTTGTCTATCATAACAACTGCCTGCTCTCACAAACTGCTAGATTTTGAAGTTAATTTGTAAATTTGAAGTACTATTTCTCAATCATAATTCTATTTCTCCTCACTATTATATTCTTACTGGTTGGGGATTGAGTGTTATTCTTGTTTAATAACATCTTAACTATATAACAAACATATGGAAAGCTTTTCATCCCCAAGTAGCCACAAATGCTTTATAAAAATTAACATGGTATACAAACTATACACCGAGCTCACTTTATTTGCTGCCAAAGGGTGCCACTTGTGTGGTGAAATAAGTACACTGTTTAACAGTGAATTGTTTCAGGTGTACTGTATGTAAATTTTCAAAAGCAGAACTTTTACACATTTAAGTAGTATTTTTTATTATTCAGCTACTCAGTTATTCTTAAAACTCTTATGGCAACTAAGTGTATTATTTTTCAGTAGTCAACAGCTTTTCAGTAAGAAAGAGATCATTTACATTAAATTAACAGTGCTACTGTTTATAGTCAGTATCTTAGTTAGCTCACTAATCCCTTCAGGAGTGATATAAAGCAAGTGGTCTCTCAGTTAAAGACAGAACCTGCCATCTTCACTCACACTGAATAGTATAAAGAATGAGGAGTATTTGTGGCACCTTAGAGACTAACAAATTTATTTGGGCAAAAGCTTTCGTGGGCTAAAACCCACTTCATCCGATGCATGTAGTGGAAGATACAGTAGAAAGATTTACACACAGAGAAGATAAAAAGAATGGTCTCTCACTCAAGTCAATGTAAGTGAGGCAGAATCTGGCCTATGCCAGATAAGTAAATATTTATATTTATTTCACTTTTACATGAATTACCTGCTAAATTATAGTTACAGTGTAGCACAAATCATGATCTGTCCTACACAGTTAATAGCCTGAGTTTACCTTGATGAAAATTCTGCCGTAAATTGTAATAAGGCATCTCCTTCATTTTCAGCATTTTCTGGCACTTAAAAAAACAAGTACAAATATATATCCATGTCAATTGGAAGAAATAGTTTTTAATAACAAAGACCACAAAAATTGTCACATTTACAACTTTCTAAGTGCCCATGGGGAAAGTGTGTAAGTTCCACCAAAGGTTACTGATAGGATGACCTCTTTGGGTGAACATGGAACTTCCAGATACTTCCATGAATATATCCAGGGCCATTCTAAATGGTGAAGTTCTGAGGACACGTGTAATATGGCACATTACTGATCTGGATTTCAGCTTCTCTCTGGAGCTATTCTAACATTAGAATAAAGGCGGCTACTTGGAAGAGTTGAGAAACCATTTCTTCACTGAGAATTTTTTAACTTGTGAATAATCTTAAAATAAATTTCAATCCTATGATTTAGTGACATAATTAGACCCTAACAAAGCCCCGAAGGGTAAGTCTATACTGTGATAAAAGACCCATGGCATTGGTGTGGCTGGCCCAGGTCAGCTGACTTGGGCTAGTAAGGCTCAATCTGCCATGGGTATAAAATTGCAGTGTAAATGTTTGGGCTCAGATTGGAGATCAGGTGCTGGGACTCCATGATGAGGGAAGGTCTCAGAGTCTGGGCTCCAACCCAAACCTGAATGTCTACACTGCAATTTGATAGCCCCGCAGCCTGAGTCCGAGTCAGCTGATCTAGGTGTCCCTAGCCTCTGTTTTCAGAGGGTGGTGATGGATGGCAGGAGAGAGATCACTTGATCATTACCTGTTAGATTCAATCCCTCTGGGGCACCTGGCATTGGCTTCTGTCGGCACATAGGATACTGGGCTGGATGGACCTTTGGTCTGACCCAGTATGGCCATTCTTATAGTCTTATGATCTGAGACTCAGTGCTGTGGTTTTTTTATCGCAGTGTAGACATAACAAAGTCAACACATTGATAGAGATGTATATAAAATAAGAATGGCATAGGTAAGATAACCAGGCACTCCTACTTTCCCTAATACAAGAGCAAAGAATCACCCAATGAAATTAAAGGCTAACACTGATAAAAGGAAATATTTTATACAACATGAAATTAGCATGGTGAACTCATTATTACTGGATATTGACATAAAAAGCTTAGTGGAATTTTAAAAAATAATCATTTACATGGCTAAGAAGAAAATCCACATAGGCATTTATGACAGAGTTAAATTTTCATGCTTTAGGCACAGGATAAACACAGAGATAGGAAGGAATTTCCCTTATGGGAAGATAATCCCACAGTTGTCCATTATCAGGTTTCTTTCTGAAGCATCCAGTATTAGTCAGTGTCAGAGAAAGCAATCGTAGACTGAAGTAGTATAGCAATTCTAATGTTCCCATTATGGACTTTTTTCAGCATCTGCTGTAGACTATGTTCAGAATGCATTAACTCTAAGCTGTATCTTTTTGCGACTTCTCAGTTCTCTCTCCTCCCTTTAGGGTGAAAGTGACACTAAGCAGTGCAAAACTAAAAAAAATAGGCACAGAAATATGGCATGTCCTTCTAACAATACCCTAGAAAATAACAAGTGAGATCAATAGGGAAATTAAGGATATTTTCTTGTCTATTATTGTTTAAGTCCTTCAGTTCTTGGTGCTTTCACTACAGTGTTGCATAGTTAACAGTATGTAAATTTTCAATACTTACTCATTGGAGATTTCCTCAAGGCAGATGATGGCATACCAAACATCTCTCCATCATCAACTCCAAACTCTGTAGCATCTTCAAAGTCATCTCCATCGCTGTCACTCACCATATGAACGTCAGTGCATTGCTATTCCCCCCCCCCAAAAAAAGCCTCGGTTACAAAGGCACCTTTAGTGAAACACACAAATATTATGCTGAAATAAACAGGTACTGAAAATGCCTTTCTTTATATAAATACAAATCTGCGCCCACACAGCACTGAAATCACAACACCTGAGTGCCCTCTGCGATTCACTCCCTGTAGTCTGTCAGGAGGTGAGGAAGTCGTGGAAGGGTTCGAGGTGGGATTACCGCCATCTGTGTTAGGTATGGGAACATCGTCTCTCTGGGTCACATGGACGCAAGGAATATGACCCTGGCCTTGTCCTGTCTGATTTACCTGGCTTAGTAGAGAAATTGGGGGGGGGGAAACACGTACATTAGTGGTGCTTCCCATTTTGTGAAGAGGGCATCGCTCAGTGAGTGGTGCCTGAGCCCCGCTTGGGAGCAATATTGAAGGCATTTTGTATTGTGAGCTGCTGTGAATAAATCTATAGTAGGGAACCCACACGTGGTTACGAGGGTCGGTTAGTCCATCTCCCACTTGTGGGTTTGTGACAAGTGTCTGCTCAGATGTTCTGCTGTGGTATTCTGAAGTCCTGGCAGGTAAGTTGCAGAAATGTCTAACTTGTTGGATATGCACCATTGCCATAGGTGTAGTGCCTCAATGCAGACAGGGCATGATTGAGCTCCACCCTGTCAGTTTATATAAAATAGACAGGCTGTGTTGTCCATGAGGATTTTGATGGTATTGTTGTGGAGAAGTGGAAGGAAGTGTTTGAATGCTTTTCTGACTGCCTGGAGCTCTAGAATGTTTATATGTAGGTTGGTTCCCACTGGGACCCAGCGGACTCTGGATGGTGGTGGTGTCCAGATGGACTCCCCATCCCAGTAGGGAGGCATCTATGGTGATTGTTAAAGTGGGAGATTTTTGTTGAAATGGGACCCACGAGCAGATCTTTTGCAGTTGCATCCACCACTTGTGCATCCCATATGCTGTTGGGCATGTTTGACTACATACGTTGTAGCAAACATATGCCGAAGGAGTTGTAGGCAGGTCCTGGAGGATGTTTGGGGGCTGCCTGTGATTGTTGTCATCAGTCTGGTTAGGTTGAGGAATTGCTATTGGAGTAATCTCGTTTGTGCTGCGGAACAGTCAATATAGGCCCCTATAAACTCTAGTTGTTGGACAGAGTGGACTTTTGGACGTTTATTTGAAACCATAGCTTGGTGAAGAGGGTTTTAGTGGTTTGTGCAGCTTGTACTGCAATCTGCTGAGTTGGTGCTCTTAGGAGGCAGTCGTCCAAATATGGGAAGATCACCACCCCTAGCCTGAGGTGGTGAGCTGCAGCGACAGCTAGGAGTTTGGAGAATACCCTTGGGGCTGTCAACAAGTCGAGGGGTAGTATTTTTTATTGGTAAAGTTGATGGCCTAGTATGAAGCGCAGAAATCATCTGTATGCTGGATGAATGCGATGCAAAAGTAGGTGTCCTGTAGGTTGACTTTCTGTAATGCCGGAATTATGGTTGCTAGGCTAACCACTTTGAAGCACCACATCCTCACAAACTTTGTTGAGTTTGTGTAACTCCAGAATGGTCTCCATACTCCCTTCTTTTTCTGTGTGAGAAAATAATGGGAATAAAACCCTCTTCCCCTGTGTTGGAGTGGTACTACAGTGGAAACCTGCAATACTGCGTCCCGCTATAGCGTGAATCCGCTTATAACGCAGGGCGCACGGGGCTCCTGATGGCAGTGGAGGCACGCAGCACTTTGATGTCACGTGACCCCGCGTTTACCATGATCAGGTATTTTTGGATTCCGATTGTCGCGGTATTGCGGGGTCCAACTGTATTTCCATGGGCTCCTAGTTGCATGAGATGGTTTACTTCCTGCTGCAATAGGGTCTCGTGAGAGGGGTCCCTGAAGAGGGACAGGAAAGGTAGCTGGGTAGGAGGAGTAGACATAAATGGGACAGAGTAACCCTTCTGGATGATTTCCAGCACCCATTTGTCTGTAATGATGTTGTTTCAGGCTGGTAGTATGGTAGCAAGCGGTCTTGAAAGAGACAGGATTTCATCTGATAATCTGGAACAGGAGAAAATAGAGGTCTCAAGCCCTCGACCGTTACTTTGAAATGATTGACGGGATGTTGAAAGTTGAGATGTGGCAAGTTGATCTTGGTTCGGCCTGTGCCTCGCTTGTTCTTGCTTGTGGGTTGGGAGTACAGGGCAGGACGGAATCTTTGGGTACAAAACCTGCCCTGTTTTTTCTTGTTTAGGGTCTTCAAGGTGGTGCTCGAGTTCTTTAAGGTATGTAGGGATGCATCTGTGGGTTCCGCAAATAGTTTTTGTCCCTCAAAGGGCAGGTCCTCACCTGTGGCTTGCACTTCCCTAGGAAATCCAGAGAGGTGGAGCCATGATGCTTGACGCATGACTACAGATGTGGCGATGGAACGAGCTGCCGCGTCAGCGGAATCAAGGGAGGCCTGCAGTGCTGTTCTGGCAATTAAGGAGCACTCTGCAATGTTAGCTTTGTATTGCTCTTTTGACTCCTCCAGTATTTGTTCAATAACAGATGTCATTTTATTAAACAAGTTGTAGGTGTATTTCGCCAACAGAGCAGAGTAGTTTGGTATGAGAAATTGCAGTGAGGCCAAGGAATAGGCTTTGCGTCTGAAGAGATCAAGCCTTTTCCAATCTTTGTCATAAGGGATGCTTTTTGACTGGTGCTGCTTTTCCCTTTGGTTTACTGCCTCTATGGCTGGTGAATTTGGAGCAGGATGAGTAAATAAGAACTCAGCCCTTTTTGCTGGCACATAATATTTTCTGTCCGAGCATTTACAGGAGGGTGGGACAGTGGCTGGTGTCTACCATATAATCTTTGCAAGATCCATTATAGCAGCGTTAATGGGCAGAGCTCTCTTTGCTGATGGGGATGCCGCAGAATGTCAGTAAGTTTGTGCTGAGTCTCTGGTAGCTAGGCTAATACAGTTTTAAGAGTGTTAGCCTGCATCTTGACAGGGTTTACAGCTACAGTAAACCAGCTTGACTGTGCTAATAAGATTGAAACACACTCCCTTTTTGCCCATGAAGCCAAGGATATACAGTGCTAGAGCACTGTATATAAAATGGTTGGAAAAAAGTGTTTAAAATGTCAAGGTGCCTATTTTAAATTCAACCCGAGGTGAAAGGCAATCAGCGAAAATTTCAGCCCAAATAGTCTCTCAAAGTTATAAGCAACTGAAAGCAGAAGTTTATTAGGGAATACACGAGGCAACTTTAACTACAGGTATCACTAACAGTACTGGCTATAAGGATTCAAAAGTTATATACATTTTACTTTCTAGTTTTCTTTTGATTATTTTTAATAGTACCTCACTATGACTCCCTTGCTTTGGTTCTTCCCTAATTTCCATCAGCTCCACTTTTTCTTTCTTTCTTCTGAATATCTTGTACGGGCATTGTAGATTGATTCATTTTATATGTCCACAGTAGTCAACACTAGAGGAGACAATGACGAGTGCAGAACAGGCTTCTGGCTGTTGCCTCCTAGAGTATATTTGCAAAGCTGACAGATTTTTCTTACCTCCTCTGACTGTTCTCTGGTTTGTGCAGGTGAAGATCTTCTTCCTACTGTAAGTCGATGGCAAGGATAAGTGATCCCTGAGGCAGCTAGTGTCATCTGCAACAAAGCAGCAATTATTTATTAATGTAATTGTCTCATTTCAGAGCAGTTTGGGTTTTTTGGGGGAGAGATAGCTCAGTGGTTTGAGTATTGGCCTGCTAAGCCCAGGGTTGTGAGTTCAATTCTTAAGGGAGCCATTTAAGGATCTGGGGCAAAAAATCTGTTAGGGGACAGTGCTTGGTCATGCTAGTGTAGGCAGGGGACTGGACTCTATATAACCTTTCAAGGTCTTTCCAGTTCTAGGAGATATCTATATATATACACTGCAGAAGTCTGAATGAATGATACCAAGATAAAGACTGAAAAATTAAAACAATTAATCACATGAAAATTATTTAGGAAAAAAGCAATCACCATTGTACAATTACTGTTAATAGGCTTATATTGCAACATCTTCACTTATGTGAAGAGCATCGATAACTTATTCTCAACTCAACATACAAGGCTGCAACATCTATCCGGCTTAGGTTTCTCTACAGCTACGTCATCAATAGAAAACTTGCCAACAGAAGATGAAATGCGATAGCAGAGGTTGCCTGAAAACAACTGGTTGCTGCTTCTTTCAACAGCGCACATAGATGATCTATGAGAATAACATATTATTATGTTCTGAACCCTATAAACTCTGTACATATTTCACATCTGAAGAGTAATACAGGAGATGTGATAATTGTTTGCACTGGCATTTCAGTTTTTTGCTAAGATACTAGGATCACTGTTAGAGACCATGGCATACTGGCTTGAGTTTGTTTCTATGCTGAGAATTTTTCCATATTAAGAGAGGTTACTAAATCAAATTATAAAACTAAATACGTAGTGTTGCTCAGCTATGCTAAAATGCACGTAATTCATTTTTCCTCCCTAATTAATAAATAAACAGCAAACTAAGGACAACAAATTAAGGTACCGAGGGATTAATTAAAAACGCTATTTAAATCACTTCAAAAATGCAAAGTTTAATGTAACAAGACATTAAAGATACACCATAATCCAAACATTACAAATATTTTTTAATCAATTTGTTAACGTAGAATCTCTACGTATAAAGCTTAATTAACACTAATACTGAAGACATATGTTATGCCTCTTCTTTAAACATCCACACCCAGGAACTCAGCTATGATTGTGAACTTGCAGTCAGTTCAGGAAGAATATCTATTAATCCTAAGGGAAAAGAAGAGGTATCTATAAGCTGTTATCACACGCCTACATTTAAAATGAAAGAAACAGTAACAGTAAAGACATAGCAATTGCCAGAAAGACATAATGGTTAAATATCCACTAATATGAGGAAATAATCTTAGAGGATCCAATTCCGTACCTTGCTCCAAGAACAAACTCATTAATTTCAGTGTGAATGAAAGTACCCCTTGACATAAGTACATAAACACATACAGTCTCTCATAGTACAAAGCACCATAGGCTCACATCACAATGAACAGTAAACATAGCATTCAGGAGTCATTGGCCAGCAATTTTCCTCAACATTTTGCAAGTCTTCACACAGCCTTGAAAAGTGTGCCATATTGCATCCCATGCTGTCAGCCACACTGCTGAACCACACCCACTGCAGATGCTCCATACTCTGGCACCAATCCTTGCAAAACTTACTTTGGCAATCTTCCTCTGCTCATCCAGCCCACGGGTTCCACAAACTCAAGTTTTCTTTGTCTGACTAAACTGATATCAGGTATCACTCCAGTTACGCTTTAAATTTGGGTGATTACCTACCTCATCATTTGTCATGTGAGAAGTATAGTTACTACACAGCAATCACCAATTCAGTTTCAAGACAGAAAGCCTCTTAATGTCGTTTCCTTAGCCATGTTTCGCACACATATAGCAAAGTACTGAAGACAAGAGACTGCAGTGATTTCATTTTTATACTTCATGATAACACACTTGCTTAGCCAACTGAAAGTTGGCTGAAAGTCGCTAGAGCAGCGGTCCAAAGTCCAATTCTATGTTGACTCTCTAAGAGATGTTTAGCAACCATTATAGTCACAGTACCCAGTGTGACAGGGTCAGGCCAGAGGGCTACAGGAGAGTGATAGATGGTAGATATATTAGCCCCAGATTAAGCAGGTCCCTTTCCCCTGAGTAAGATAATGGGCTGTTCCAGAACAATCAGGAAGTGGCTGGAACCAATTAAGGCAGGCAGGCTAATTAGGACACCTGGAGTCAATTAAGAAGCTACTAGAAGCAATTAGGACAGGAAGGCTAATCAGGGCACCTGGTTTTTAAAAGGACCTCACTTCAGTTAGTGAGGTGCATGTGAGGAGCTGGGAGCAAGAGATGTACTGCTGGAGGACTGAGTACAAGCATTATCAGACATCAGAAGGAAGGTCCTGTGGTGAGGATAATGAAGGCATTGGGAGGAAGTCATGGGGAAGTAGCCCAGGGAGTTGTAGTTGTCATTCAGCTGTTATAGGAGATACCGTAGACAGCCACAATCCACAGCTGGAACCTGGGCTGGAACCTGGAGTAGAGGGTGGGCCCAGGTTACCCCCATCCCTCCAACTCCCTATTTGATACAAGAGGAATTGACTGTGAGTCCCACCAGAGGGAAAGGGCTCTTGCCTGTCCCCCGATCCACGAGGTGGGTCAGCAGAGACTGCGGGGATTATTGTTCTTCTTTTTCACCATGCTGGCCAGTGATGAGGTTAGCTGAGTGAATAGCAAAAGTGGGCAAACTGAGGGCTGCCGTGAATCTCTGAGGTGAGCAAATCCGCCAGTAAGTGCAGAACCCACCAAGGCAGAGAAGGAACTTTGTCACACCAGGTATTTAAATTATTCAATACACTGCTAAGGAAATAGGACATTTAGAGGCTTTCTTCCTTTTCAGGTTTGGATAGAAATATCACCTTTTCAATAGATGTCACCATTGTCTTTGTTTTTTCATCTTTAGACCTAACATCTTGCACTACTGCTCCTTCTGGCAATTTTTGGCTCCCCTTCTTTCAATAATCTAATAGGTCAATATCATCAGCAAAACACAGATGGCAAATTTTTAATCCACCAAGGAATATGCCCGACTATAAATTTTCATCAGTGGTTCAACTTTATCTATCTATCGAGACAGACACAGAGAGAGAGAGAGAGAGAGAGAGAGAGAGAGAGAGAGAGAGACTGTATCAACAAAAAGAACGACGAGTAGGAAATTTTATATATATATAAAAGTCGTATGCGTGTATGTACGTGCGCTTACTCCTTCCACATCGTTTGAGCTAGAGACTTGAAATTTGGTACAGTTAGAGGTCTTGGGGTCCTAATCAGGATAAGAGTCGAAAAATTTTCAAATCTCACCTCTGACGCCCCCCAGGGGTGAAAGTCTTTAAAGGCCAATCACATCAGCTGGGCAGCTGCTGTTCTCTGTGACATAGTTATAATGTCATAATACCCCCTCCAAAGGACCCCGCACTCGCTCAACTCTCTGCCCCTCCCCACCTCCAACGGACCCGAGTTGGGTTTGATCAGAGGATAAGTGAGGTAGGGGTGTCGGGTTTGGTCGGGGGGTGAGGTGGGGGTGTCGGGTTTGGTCTGGGGGGGTTGGAAGGTGTCGGGGTGGGTGAGGGGTGAGGTGTGGGTGTTGGGGTTGGTCAGGAGGTGTTGGGTTTGGTGGGGGGGGTGAAAATGTGAGTCGGGGTTGGTCGAGGGGTAAGTGCGGTGGGGGTGTCGGGTTTGGTCGGGGGGGGTGAGGTGGGGGTGTCAGGTTTGCTCTCTGCCCCCTCCCCCTCCAACGGACCCCGCACTCACTCAGCTCTCTGCCCCCTCCCCACCTCCGACTGACCCGAGCAACGCCGGGTATTTTCGCTAGTATATAATAAAAATCTCCTACTCATCATTCTTTTTGTTGATACAGACTAACACAGCTACCACTCTGAAAATTATTAGAATGATTCTTTCTGGTCCTTAAATCTATGAAATCAACCAAAGGTTTTCAATCATTTTCTGGACAGTTTGAACAAATCTGAAATCATCATGCTAAGTTTTGTTTAGCAACAATTTCAACCTCTGCAGAATATGACCATGGCAAAAGCTTTGGTTCTCTACCAGCATTATTGATTCATATCAGGATGGTTCTAGATAAGTGGTTTGCTACGATTCCTTTACAGAATGATTATAAGATAGAAAAAATGTTTGCCATATCCTACAAAACACAATTACTATTTTGCTCTGTTTTATTGGCCATGGGGTAATTTAAATTATATTTTACATACAGAGACACAGACACATGCACACCCTGCCTAATTAGATTGTAAAAACTTTAAGGATGATTTCTCTTTAACATCTGATCTATCTTTAACAAAAGACAAGAATAAATCATAAGACTGAGATTTCATTTACAGTAGTGAGTACACTGGAAATGCCCTATTTATTTTTATCCATGCAAGCTGCTTTTATCACTTATGCGCTAGAGCTCACAAAGCTTTAATTTGCTGCAGGTTGAAGCAAGCTGATTAAACACGCTAGTTACCAAGTGAATGCTACCTGCCTGGACTAGCCTACTGTCACATTCTTGTAGCAGGGTTAAATAGGAGTTTAGTCACATTAAAAAAACCAACATATACAGTCAAAAACGATGTGACTAATAACAGTCTGGAACAAATGAAATATTAAAACAGGCACACAGGTCAAGCTCAATTATCTATGAAACTCTTGTGTCAACAGCACAAGAATTGTATTCTTCATTGTAATACTGCCATTGTCATTTTACATCTCACCTTGCATTCAGTAAGTTTGAGAGATTCAAAAACAAACATCTGACAGCCACAAATTCTGAAACTTTGCCTAAGCTACCATACTTGAAACATTATACAAAAATTATGGTTAACTTAGATATGTGCTCTCACAAAAAGCAAGACCAAAAAATTTAGCCTTCCACAACACTAACCTCCCTCAAGAACTGAAGCACAAAATGGTTCTCTTAGAAGGTCCTGACAACACAAGTATTAAATACTCTGTTTTGTAGTCTCTATGTAAAGAACCAATCAAAGTTATATGTTCAAGCAACAGTTCCTATACTTTTCTCCATACTTAGCCTACATTGCTGTTTGTCTATCCTGCTTCTTATTTGCAACCCCTCTATCCAAGTGCCTCTCACAAAAAGAGCTAGTGCAAGAAAGAGTCACACAGAAGAGTAGCTTTCACCCTCCTCTGCAGGGGGTTGTGGGAATGTTTCTTTTCTTTTCTAAGGTGTGTGAGAGAACTGCCCTCCCCACTTCTACTTTTTCTAAGTAGCTCTCGCTGTGCAGAGGCTAGGCTGAAGAGGCAAGTTGCATTTCATCCTGAAAGTCATCCATGAGCATTGTTACTTCCTCTGGGAGTTAAATAATCTTGATCCAGTTGCCAAGAAAGCTTTCCTTTGCTCTCAAGAGCGGGACTCTTGTCTTAGACAGTTTAGTCTTTGCTGTGGAAACTGTCAAAGGAAATCATCATTTCCAGTTTTGTACATAACTTTGCTTTGGATGGTCTTAAAAGATGAGAGCTGCTACTCTGAATGAGGAGCCAATGTAGTGTAGGTTGATATGTCTCAGTAGCCACTGCTGCACCAAAGTCAGGCTATTACATTTTGGACAAGTTAGAGCTTTTTTAAGGAGAATGCACTCATCACGTACAGTGAAGTGCAGTAGTTCAGCCTAGAAGTCACAAAAGCATAATCACTGTATCCAAATCATCATCCCACATGAAGGGAAACAACTTTGCCAGCCCCAGATTGAAAGTAGTATTTTCAGCTGTAGCTAGCTGAGTGCCCAAGACGATTCTCAAGTTATGAACCAAGATGACTATTGGAGAGCATCTTGAGAGTGGGAGATGTTATGGTGGTCACTAACTTTTAAAAATGTTGCCCTTTCCCCTACCAGCATTACCTTTTTCTTGCTCAGATACAGTTTCAGCCACTTGCCTTTCATGCACCTGCCAATCTCAGCCAATCACAAAGAGAGAGGGAAATAATCCTATCAGCATCAGAAATGAGATATAGAACTGGATATTGTCCATTTATAGTTTTACATATTACATATAAAAACAGTTCCCTTGAAGCACCAACCAAGGTTGGGGCCCCATTATGCTAGGTAGTGCACACGTAAATAGTGAGAAATTGCCCGTGCCTGAAGTGCTTACAGTCAGAACAGACAATAGGTGCCAAACAAAGCAGAGTCAGAGTCAGAGAAGTGAAGTGACTTGCTCAAACTCACACAGCAGATCAATGAACAGCACATAGGTCTCCCGACTAAGTGCAGCGCCATATACATCACACCACACTGCTTCACTTGCGACCATGAAGTCTTACACTTTCCCCATGTGGCTTTATATAAATGTTGGACAGGATGGGTGATAGAACAGAGACTTGAAGGACTCCACAGGCGAGAGCTGTGGCAGGAGAAGACAAACTGATGGGACAACATGCAAATGTTTTGCATAATCTCAATCTGCCAGTTAATATGCAACAGTCAATGCTATGCTCAGGCACTAACAGAGCTCAGAGCTGATGTATTATTTTATTGTTAAAAGAAATAATTCTACACACACGACTGAAATTTAAATCCATATCTCTTATGAGGGCTGCTGGAGAAGCAAATATTGTTGAAGACACAGTTCAGGGAAAAATGGAAATTTGGTTTATTTTGTGCTGTTTGGTTACTCAGTAGCGTACATTATGGGGCAACAGTCGCTTTCACTTTAGCATATTTTCAAGTATTTGTTAGAGGCACCTAACGCTCTTTTTCCTTTTAAATAAATTTAAGTAATTAAATAAGCCTTGCAATGGAAGGTGGAAAGCTGAAGTGTCAGTCAAATACACCATGATCAAATTCAAACAAACAGTTTTGGCTGCTGTAATCGGAAGTTCAAGTACAAGGTAATGCAAGTTGAAAGTAACATACCACCATCTAGGACCCAAGATGCTCAGCTGGAGAATCTCTTCCAATCCATTAGATTAAGTTTGGTCAAACTCTCCAATATTATTTTTGGACTTCAGCAGAAAAGCCTTGGTCGAGTGCCCCCAGCAAAACAGAAGGCAAGAAGTCAACCCCAGAAACTCTGGATCTGGGTGGAGACTCATGTACAAACCCTGAGCTAAAAGATCAGGTAGACTGATAAACAGGATTTGAGTCTCCAGCATCAGAACCAGGAACCTCTCTTACTACTGTCAATAAAATCCTGGATCTGTCTTGTCCAACTTTCCAAAAGACTTTCCGAATCAGAGGGAACACAGAGGAACTCTTGATCCCAGGCAAAGAGAATGATTCCGTCAGTAATGCTAGACTTCAGTTGCCCTTGAAGCAGACAGAGAAGCAATGAACATTAATTATCCTTGGTGGCAAAGAGACCTAGCGGAAGTTTACCCCCAGTTGACTTTTAAAATAAATAAGGGGGGGGGGGGAGAGATTTGACTTACTGTTCTACAGCAGTCAGACTATATAGAAAACAACCCAATTAACTGATTATCAATTGAATAATTATCTTTACTTGTATAATCTGTTCCAGCAGGAAATTGAACAGGGACATTTTTGCAGCAGGGCTTCCTCCTTAGCTAAAGGAGAATCTCCTTTCTTTGTGTTTACGAATCCTAGTTGAACTAGATATGCAACAGGTAGGTAACACAAAATGTACACATTACTATATTCAATTTCCGTTGTGTGACTAATTCCAAGCCTTACTCAAGGCTAGACAGTGGCTAGCCTCTGCATGACCATGCAAGAGAAGGAAAATGTTTAATGAGCTGCCCTGCAGTTCCAGCAGCTTTAAAAGGAGGTGGAGTAAGGCTACAAACTCATCATCCTCACCTCAATGGATAGCAAAGTAGGACAGGTATATCAGAAGGTGCACAAAGAATCTCTCCAAGAGTGGTGTAGCTGTTTTGTTGGTGTGTGCTCCCTGGCAAATCATTCTGCACAATCCAGCTGCAGTGCAGTCCCCCTAGTGCTGTTTGGTGTGAAAAGGGCGCAATCTAGCTTTTAAAATCCAAGGAGCTCAAACCCATTCAGACCACCAAAACCTTGATCTTTCAAACAGCCAGCCACTGTCTCTAGCTTCAGTTTCCTGCAACCCCACCATAACTACCCAAGCAAAGTGAAGCCCTTCACTCAACTCAGTGGCATTCCTCTGTCAGTCTGCAATACGATAAAATTTTGAAAACAGTTCAATCAATTTCAAAATTTCAGGAGAATGTTCGAAGGCAGAAACTAATTGATTTTTCTGACAATCAGAAAACCTAAAAGCCTGATTTTCACTAGTATGAGCAGTGCCCTCACGATTGCTGAATTAGGTTAAGCCAGGAAAAGCTAGTAAATATAAAACTTAAATTAGAAAAATCTTATTAGTTTTTTAAATGGTTTAATCTAAACATTCTAAACATTACTAAAGAATTTCTTAAAATTCTGTTATCTTTTGTATCTTGAAGGGAACAAGGGAGCAGAAAGAGGGAGAAGTGTGAAGAAAAACCCATCTGCTCAGGGCAGCAAGTGGATGCTAGAGATGGACACAGGGATGCGGGTGGAAAGGAGGGATGAACGGACAGACACTCACACTGCAAAATCAAAATCAAAACTACTCACTGGTCTCACACCACCACTACCACCAGCCATCTTACCCCAAGAGGGACGAGGTGCAAGAGTAGCCAAGATACATGCACTGTGTCCTCACTCCTTCGGAAGGGACAAAAAGAGTGATTCACAGCCAGTCCAATTAACACACTTGCTCTCTCACATTCAAGTAACAGCCTAGGTTGCACAAACCACTCCAATGCTCCTTCCACATTTCAAACTTTCTGCTAGCCTTTTTTTAAAAACAGCAATCAAAAATTGAATTAAAAAAATGACAGGTTACATACCACAATTAATAGTTCTGCAATTTCACATCTGAGTTCCTACAGAACTGTCACCATCTGGTCCTGGTGACTTACTACTGTTTAATTTATCAATTTGTTTCAATGACCCCTCAATCAGATTTGTCACTTAAAAAGAATGGCTCAGGTGTTGGAATCTCCCTCATATCTCAGCTATGAAGACTGATGAAAAGAATTCATTTAGTTTCTCCACAATTAGGTGTAAAGTGTGGCCTAAGTAAGTAATGAAGTATGTGACTCTATTGCTTATTTGCCCCAATATCAGTATGTGAGTTTGTTATACTAATAATCTGAATATTTTACAAACCACAGCATATAAGAGTTATTTAAGATTACCTCAGCAAAGTCAAGAAGGGTAAAATTTCACCCAAAGCCCAAGTAATCACATCCAAGCCCCAAATCCCACTCAACAGCTATTATTACAGTATATAGGTTAAAATAGCAGCAGCTGCATTTCTGGATCCTTACACAGGAGTTTAGAGCCACTGGATACAACAACAACGCTAAAATAACAGATTGTCAGTATTAACCATATTGCAATTTGACATTGACTGTGGTAAAAACGGCAATGGTAGCTCAAAAGAAAACTTCAAAGTCAGGTGATTCACTGACTGAATTCAGAACTCTGTTTATTAAAGGTTGCCATGACAGATTTCAGTACATGCATGGGGATTATACCATACATAGTTCATGCTAGGAGTCTTTCTTCAAAACTAATGATGTGATTGAACATGCTGCTGCCACGGAACCGAAAACTTCTTCAACGAAACTCCCTGAAATGGGACCTTCACTTTGTTGAAAACATTAGGTTTAGTGACTAATTCCTTTGCCAATAGTGAACATTTTTGCCAAGCTGTTTTTGCTTCTTTATATAGGCTTCATATCACAACATGTAATTAATAACTACTCAGAAATCAGAGTGCCTATATCCAAATACTAACAGTCAGAGGGAATAGCCATGAAGATGGTTTGCACCTGCCTAATGATTATCCCTATGAAAAGATGATCAGATCATGGATGTCTTTTTTCCTGAATACTTTAACCTCATTAAATAACAAAAATATAAACGGAGGTAGAGGGAGCTTTTTTAGGCATCTCAGTGTGCTTATTTAACTTAAAATCTAATAATCCTACACAGACTGTAATATCATCAACGCATTATGGCTGTGGAAATATCAGTGACATTTCAGAGGTGGGAAATTATTGTTGTATGAAGCTAACAGAACCCCCTCCTCCGAAGGCTCTCATATGCAACAGAAAAACCATCCACTTTGAGATGGGAACTTCCAGGCCTAACTATTCCCCTGGACCATGTGTCAGTGCTATACTACCAGTCCAGTTTAATTGTAAGCAGAGTCAGGGGTTACATTTTTCCTGTGGTCTAAGTATGCAGAGAACATAAGAAACATAAAACTTGTTAGTCAGTGCCCTGAATTTTCAAGGCTGAGGGGTAAGTAGCAGGACATCTGGGAAGAAGCAATTCCATGGCTTCCAGGCTCAGCACATGCTCTATCTCCATGTTCAGGGACTTTGAAATCGTGGTGAAGGAGGGAATTCTCTTGCTCCCTCATCTGGAGAGACTGTAGTTTAAGATGTCTGGGAGGCATATTCAATCAGGAGAAGGGATCGTCAGTAGAAAAGACAAATTCAAACATGCTTTTCTTCCTTACTCCAACAAAGTGTCCTCATGCAAGAAATCCCTTTTCCACTATCTCTCTATGTGAATTAGGATCCTGCTTTGCAAATTCCAGCAGCCAAAAAGTTACCGCACTAATGCTGCAAGAGGGGCAGTTAGAAAAACACATTCAATCTATAAATTTACACAGTGTGATCTGGAAGTTACTGACTCTATAGACATGGACTCTTACAATGGCTTTAAAAAAAATTTGAACAGACACGTCTCAGCAGGGTCAGATCAGGGCACAGGCACTACAGGCCTGTGCCTGGGGACTCAGCTCCTTAAGACACAGGATGAAGTCAGAATCTCAGCTTTCAAATTACATTGCTAACCCTCACTGCTTGAAAAAGTGCAACTGATGCAATGAAATCTGCAGCCACCACCAGCAGAGGGAGGAAGTTGTCAAGCCCCACATCTACTACCAGAGCAGACTAAGCCCTTGCTACACTGGGGAGGCGGGGTGGGCAGGGGAAAGGTTGCCACTATAGCAGCTCTGCAGGGGGAGTTGCTGTTGCTGGGGAGTTCTGGCCACCGTCACCAGTTAAAGGAAGAGGGAGATCTTTCTGGCTCTCCCAGGTGAACAGGGAAGGGCAAGGGCAGCCAGGAACGGGTGGGATGTCCCCCTGCCAGTACACTCTGGGTCACCAGGGAAAGAAGCCACACAGCTATTGCAGCACCAAGTTGCTACTCCTGGCTCCCAGGCTGGCTAACAGACCCAGAGTACCACACTGCTCTACCCTGACCATGCTGTTCCAGGGAGATTTCAAAACAGCTAGTTTTGCCCGACCCAGCAAAAAGTTAGCCACCCAGGAAACCAGCCAGCCCTGTACCTCTGAGAACAAACAGGGGCTTGGAAAAAACCATCCTAAAAGCAGAAACCACCTTCTCATGATGGGAGAGATCAGACACTAGAGTCTCATTGTGAAGGAAGTGGGGGACATTAGAAAAAACTACTTAGTAGCAGGAGTAAACAAGGGAAAAACCTCAACAAGAGACTCCTTGACCCAGAGTCCCAGTTCACAAACTGCACCTGGACTCCTTGACCCGGAGTCCCAGTTCACAAACTGCACCTGGGCCAGGAAAATCACTATAGATATGCACATTCAAGAGGCAGATTTTTTATTAGCACAGCTAGTAACCTTACCTACACTCAGCAACACGTTCTCCACAGTTCAGGAGACGGCAGGCAAACGTTGAACCCGATGCTGGCAGGTCAAATGGCTAAACCCATCTAAAGTGACCCCAGGAAAAAAAGCCCCTAACCACTCAAGGGAAGGGGCGGAGGGCAATAACACTGCTAAAACAAATAAACTGCAGGCAACAAAACCAAACTAAGCCCAGACTAACAGGAACCCAGCTAGCGCGCACAGAATATAACAAACATAGCCTCCCTCTCAGAAGTTCCTTCAATCCCTAGAGAGAAAGACAGAAAGTGTTGTGGAGGTGGCAGTAATGACTCTGGGGTGTGGAACAAATGGAGGGGCAGATGGGATGAAGGAAGGGATGGAGGAGGAGGGGAAGCAATGGCAGTGGGAGAGGCTGTGTTTGTAGGTTTGAGATTTGAACATGGGCAGCTATTTGTTCCACAAAACAGTTCATGGAAGGGTTAGTAGTTATGCCCACTTCTTCGGGGAGATTTTCCTACATATGGGGAGTCCTTGCCAACACCCAGCATAGGCCTCTGGGGAGGAAGGGAATAAGGTTGCTGCCACCCCTGTATAGCTTTACTGAGGTGGCTGAGGAGGTACAACAGAATCTCTCTGCTGGAGAAGAGGTAATGGGTACTCTACTCAGAGGGTTGAGGCCAAGTCCTCCCTTCTCTTAGATGGGACCCAGCTCATCTGGAGATGGAGACCAGTGGCTCAGGAAGGCGCCAACTGGCACAAAGAGGGCTGGTAGCAGGTTCCCAACCAGTCCAACAAACTTCATGTGGGTAGCCCATGACACTGCCATGCCCCAAGCAGAGGCAGGGTGGTGGCATGAGGGGATCTTCATGTGAACTTGGGCCCAGGGCTCCCATATTGCCCTACTCTGGCCCAGCTTTTCGGTGTAGAGCTACATATTTGGACTCCACTCCTCTAGCTGATAATGCGTGCGCAGACTACTGTGATTGCAAAGAGATTCGCTGAATTTGACGGACGCCAATGAGTATTCAGCTTGTTTGAAAATCTGGCCACCTACCTAGGTGCCTAAATATGGATTTAAGATTTTAAGTTAGTTTTGGTTAATAATCTGACAGAGCCAAACTAATGTTTAATTAATACATGGCCTCAGAAATCCCCAGAGCACATATGACTCCGGGTTTAAAAGAAATATTTTAAACTTTGAAAGATTAAAAGGACTTCTATGAATTAGTTTTATTTTGTTTGCTTTGCTCTTTTTAAATAGATAAAGGCCTATTAACAAGGAATTGAGACAAATTTAATTTAAAATAATTCAACTTATTAAAGACACATCTATGAATTAAATGTGTGCTCATGTTTACAATGAATGATTGCATTCCAAACAAAGTTACATTACAATTAATTAAATGCATGATTTATAATTTGCAAGTACAAGGGCCTTTTTTCTATTTTGAAATTAGAGATGAGACTTAGAGGTTTGCTAAGCAGACATGAACAGCTCTGTTCATAGTCGGATGTCATTCAGTAAAATATTAGTAATGCATTATGATACCTCTATCCTGTTAAAAGTGAATTAACCAATTCAAGCCTCTTCCTTGCCAAATACATTCTCCCCACCTCTCCATGTCTCCCCCTCCCCCCAAGAATGTAATTGTATGTAAACTATTTGATCCTTTGACATCAAACAGTATTAACTGAAAAACTACCCACTGTGTTTTGGGTATTCTTTTAAAAAGAGCAGAAGTGCTTTAAAAAACCAATAGTCCTTGAAATGATCTTCCTCTGGGAAATTAGTTCATTTTTGTTATACATATTCAAGAGAAAAAATAGCCTGACAGGTATTCAACAGTTCATTTTAAACACTAACTGGATGAAAAAATCTCCAGGGTGGAGTGTGTTCAGGTTATAAAGCACCAATGCTTATTTTATCTCCTCACAAAGTGTTGCTGAGATAATTACTGCTGACAGCTTTATTCAAGGTTCATTTCACTTTTTCTACTATTTTTCTCTAGTTAGAAGTTCAGCAGGGCCCATGGGAAGATCCACCCCTCACACCTGTTAGGTTTCTTCATGTTACTAGGGCTAGTTTGGACATGTCACTTCAAATTAGCATTGTACCAGGGCGCTAACTGTGACAATTACTTATCGCAGGTTTAACTTCTAATTCAACCACAAGAACAGTGTCAGAGTACGTAATTTAAACCTGTTAATACAGGTTGCCTGAAATTCATTCTGAGAATTCTAGAGAGGTTCCCATAGTAAATCTTTGAACTATACTGAAGATTAGACTGAAGATGAATATTATATGGGGGAAATGGGCCTTACAAAAATAAAAAAAGGAGTTCTAAATTGGAAACAAATATCCTGCAAATTATAAACTCAAAGCAGTGATTGTCCTTCCTTATGTTAGTGCTTAGGGATTGCCTTGCCCAGTTTTCTGAAATTCTTCCTTCCTAAATTACAAAGGCTCATACATCAAAGTACAAATCCAGTTTCTCCCTTCATGGGTATAGTGGCAGCAGAAGGCACAGGAGTGAAGTGAAGGGCACCCTGGTGCAGTGTGGAACTCAGATGTTTGGGGTCCCTTGTACAGTAGCAGCACACAAGGGGCAAGGCATGAGTAGACAAGAGAAGAATCCATTTATTCCCTGTAGTAGGGAGATTACGTGAGGGACCATGGAGCCCACTTCAACTAATGGACTGGAGCAGACTTCATGGCACAGTATCAACAGGTGCTACACAGACTTAGGGGAGGATTCTTCCCTTCAAACAAATCAGCAGACTGCCTAGCTCAGCTACTCTGGATGGGCACTGGGTGGGGTCTGCATTCACCCTACATTACTATTAGTCATCATCTGTATTACAGCAGAGCCTAGAGGCAACCAATCATGATCAGGATACCATGGTCTAGGTGCTGTTCAAATGGATTTAAAAGATAACCCTGGGCTTTGGTTTGCACCTTTCAGTTAAGCTGGGTTAGACAGTCCAGGGACTGATATTAAAGTTACACACAAAAAAAAGTTAAAGTAAATAATTGGACAAAAATATTAATTTCAACAGCAGCCTACTAAGAAACTGTAGTCAAGAGACAGAAATAAAGATAAATGCCCTTTATCACTAGTGCAACCTATAAATTTTTGCTTAATTATAAGGATCATCTTAAGAGGTGAAAAAATTCTGCCACCCTTCAAAAAAAATCCACCAAGCATTTGCATCTGTTTGAAGTATAGGATAACACGACTAAATAAATGCTGAAAGACCTGGAACATGGTTAAGTATGGACTACCATGAGGCTAATTGTGGATCTTGAGTTAATTACTTTTCACTAATGTTTTTTTCAATGGTCTTTTACATCAGTTTTTCCTTCTTTCAGTATGAACCCCAAGGCAATTCAGAGTCTCCAAACTCTGGGTGATTCATTATGTACTTCTGCTTTAGGATTTTTAGTTCAGGCAGAGAAAGCCAGGGAAATACTTTCACATCAAGTTGATGTTAATGTGCACTGACAAAGCAACAGTAGAGGAGCTTCATGTTTGTCACAACCTGCAGTCTTTAATTTAGCAAATGCTTTATACTCATATGCAAATAATGACATTTTCCAAATTTCCAGTTCCTCAGCATTGCTTCCCCTAATTACACAGTGGTTAAAACTTATGAATGTAAATTGTTCCAATGGATTTATTAATGAGTACACCTGTGTGAATGAAGCAATGATCCAAAACATATATATGCGCTAAAGCAGATTATAACACTATAAATACTCCTGAAATTTTCAGAAGTTGAATAATAAATATTATTCCATCACAGTAAAATCCTCGTAAGAACAGTACGAGATTATTCATAGGTAATCAGCATGGTCCATCATCTAAATCAGGGGTTCCAAACTTTTGCATAGTGTGGACCACACCAGAGAACGATTGTCTTTTAAACAATACTAGCGAAAATACCCGGCGTTGCTTGGGTCAGTCGGAGGTGGGGAGCGGGCAGACAGCTGAGCGAGTGCGGGGTCCGTTGGATGGGGGCAGAGAGCAAACCTGACACCCCCACTTCACCCCCCCGACCAAACCCGACACCCCCACCTCACTTACCCCTCGACCAACCCCGACTCACATTTTAACACCCCCACGTCTCCCCCCTACCAACCCCAACACCCCCTGACCAACACCCACACCTCACCCCCCCGTAGACCAAACCTGACACACCCACCTCACTTTCCCCCCCACACCAAACCCGACACCCCTACCTACCACCACAAACAAACCCGACACCCACACCTCACTTACCCCCCGTAAACCAACCCCGACCCCCCTCCTCACCTCCCCAACCAAACCCAACACCCCCACCTTACCCCCCCCACCAAACCCAACACCCCGTGACCAACCCCAACCCCCACACCTCACACCTCACCCACCCAGACACCTTCCCACACCCCCAGACCAAATCCAACACCCCCTGGCTCACTTACCCCCTAACCAAACCCGACACCCCCACCTCACCCCCCCCCCGACCAAACCCGACACCCTCACCTCACTTACCGTCTGACCAAACCCAACTCGGGTCCATCGCAGGTGGGGAGGGGGCAGAGAGCTGAGCGAGTGCGGGGTCCGTCACAGGTGGGGAGGGGGCAGAGAGCTGAGGGATTCCGGGGTCCGTCGGGAGGGGGGAGGGGGCACAGAGCTGAGGGATTCCGGGGTTCCGTTGGAGGGGGAGGGGCAGAGAGCTGAGCGAGTGCAGTGTCTGTTGGAGGAGGTATTATGACATCAGAACTATGTCACAGAGAACAGCAGCTGCCCAGCTGATGTGATTGGCCTTTAAAAAATTTCACCCCTGGGGGGCATCAGAGGTGAGATTTGAAAGATTTTCGACTCTTACGGTCATTAGGACCCCAAGACCTCTAACTGTACCAAATTTCAAGTCTCTAGCTCAAACGGTGTGGAAGGAGTAAGCTTACGTACATACATACATACATACATACATACACCATTTGACTTTTATATATATAGATAGAGCTCATAGAATCTGAGCCTAGAGGTGGCAAGCAGATATCATGGGGTCACAACTACCTTGCCCATCCCATATTACTAAAATGAGAGGAGAGTCCCAGCTAGATCCCAGCGAACTGAGAGGGGTTGAGAAGTCATTGTAGTAAATGAAAGCAAGAGCCACCACCTTGTGACTAGCTAGCTCTCTGAGGGTACGTCTACAATGCAACCTGCAGCTGGTCTGTGCCAAATGACTTGGGCTAATGAGCTCGGGTTAATGAGCTGTTTAATTACAGTGTAGACATTTGGGCTTGGGCTGAAGCCCAGGCTCTAGAATCGGGCAAGGTGAGAGGTGACAGAGCTGGGCTGCAGCCTGAGCCTGAACATCTACACCAAAATTAAACAGCCCCTTAGCCTGAGCCAGCTGGTATGGGCCAGCAATGGATGTCTAACTGAAGTGTAGATATACTCTGAGGACCACACTACTGAACAAATGCTCTGCAGACTACTGGTGTCAGTTGATAACAGTTTGGGAACCACTAAATGCTCTCTGGTTACATGATTTATAGCACTCTATACAGTAATTCCCATTTTGCTTACTTCAGAACTGACTATACAAAACTCTTCTGCTTAACAGACAGGGATCTGGATTCTTGTTCTTAACAGGGTTACAAAAATGTTGAACATTACTAGAGTCTATCCCCACCACTTTGCCTTCTATACTCAGCAAACCTGTATTCCTTTTTAACTGTGTGAGGATAACTGAGGTAATAATACCATTGTACTGTTTCTGCTCCTGCATTAGAACAAATTAGGGGCTCTTTAGTATCACTTATGAGTTAGATAATTGCCATGGAAGAAGAGTATAATGGTACTGTCACCACTTGTCCTGTTCGCAAACTACCTCAATATTTTAAACATTCAAAAGACGTAATGAGATAGTTAATCCATTTTTAATGTGAGTAACGATTGTTAAATAGAATAATGAGCAAGAGTATAATAACCCAGCAACCAGTTTGATGCGTCCCGACCACATATTGCCTACAGATATTCAGGGATACATCTTGGGACCTGTTTCATATTCATAAAGAGTATCAACCAATTATTTGGCACATTTCTGGTCTATGGTGAGATGCCATTTACCTCACAGCATTATATAACTCTTTGGATAGCAAACAGAAGAGCGCCTGGATATTGTTCCAGCACTATGTAATTCCTTGGCAGACTTCAAGCACTTGTGCTAGCAAACTCTGGTTCCAACAAATGGCTCAAACACTGATGGGCTTTTTTTGGCCACCTCTTCCTCATGAAAATCATTATTCAAGGAATCATCCTTGAGTATAATGAAATTTTTGCAGTGTTAGCGTTTTGACAATGTGTAGTGTTATACTGACTCCTAAAAAAAAAATTAATAAAAAGGGTAATTTGTCACATACTTTTCTTTTATATAGAGTATATGCAAAGGCCTTTTACAACACAGGAGGAGTAAAGACCCTCCTAAACATTCTTTGTCGGGTAGCCTAGAAAATGCCAGCCCTGAAAACTTTAAATACACTGAATGACCAAATGTGTTCTAATATTCATAGAAGACTGAAGGGTGGGTCAAGACATGGAGGGTTAAGACAACTCATCAAAATGCATTAGTTTTATTTATTCACTAGAATATGTACTCACTTTGCTAATTTAACAATGTAATTTTTCTAAATGTAGCAAACATTCACTAGAAAAGAAGTAATGAAGTAAAAACCAGCACTTATAAAAAGTGCCATCCATCCAAAGACCACAAAGCATGTTACAAACATTTAATTAAGCCTTACAGTTTAAGATGAGATTTTCAAAGGCACCTTTGAAATTCAGTGGGAGTTGGGTACTTAATTTCCTTTGATTTCTTTGAAAATTCTAGTCTTAAATCCCAATCCTCCTTTTATAGATGGGGAGATGGAGGCACAGTTATAAAGCAAGCAGCCCAAGGTCACACAGGAAGTCTGGCAAAGCTGTGCATAGAAGCCAGATCTCCCAGCTGAGTCCTGTACTCTGCCCGCCAGGCTATGCCAACTTAGTTATGTAATGCAAGTCCAGTGCACCATATTAGAAAATCAAGTATATTTTCCATTTTGATAGAGATAGGCAGCCATAAAAATGGATTTAATATCTACAACTTTTGCGTAATTTCACTTTTTATCACTTTTAAGCTGAACTCAAAAAGTTTCCAAGGGAAAAAACTGTGGTGACACTTTAGGTGTACAAAAAGCTTCTCCCCCCTCCTTCGCCGTCACATTGTAATATGAATCCTCAAGCACCTTGTTGTACATGCCCTGATATCACATTTCTTAACCAATCATTTTGGTCCACACTGTAGGGCAAAACGCAAAGTTCCAACAATAGCAAACATTATCCCTCACATATGTAGGATAACCAGATAGCATAATTTTATACTCCCCACTCTTCCCATTAAATAGAGAGTATAGTGGAACTTGATTAAAATAAATTCAGTTTAAGTAAATTCCAGTTTTTGGGAGGTAGAATGAAGCCCCAAACTGCTTCAATCTATTCCAATGGACTTTCACATCTCTTACAATTAAGTTTATATAGTTGAATTTCCTTCTGACAGAAATGAGTTCTACGGTGATGATTCTTGTGGCATACTGCAATAACACATATCAAACAGGTGTTTGCTGTATTCCAAGGAGATTATCACCTCCCATTCTGCTCTGTCAAGCACAGGAAAAGAGAAGTTGTTACTATTAAATGGTGAGAGAGGTAGAGAAGTAGTAATTTTTACATAAAATAAACTATCATGTCTAAGAAGCATGGTTTTCAATAAAGCAATGTGGAAATACTTCAGTATATTCCATTCAGACAGTTTAAGAATGTTGACCCTGATCCTTTCTGCTTTGAAACGAAGACCCTATGGACAGTTTCACACTAGAAGTGCTACATTGGCGCCACTGTAGCACATCTGGTGAAGACGTTCTTTGGTGACAGGAAAGCGCTCTCCCATCGGTATAATTATTCCACCTCCGAGAGAAGTGAAAGCTATGTTGGCAGGAGAGCATTTTTGGCTGACATAGCATCAGTGTGGATAGTGCTTATGTTGCTATTACTTACATGTCAGGTGTGTGTGTGGGAAGGGAGTCTTTCTCTCACCCATGAGTGACGTAAAGTAGATTGATTTACTCAGCAATGCAGACCTGCCCTAATTCAGCCTCGAAGTTCAGTAAGTGTAAACTTCTGTGTATGTCCAAACTCCTTAAATAATGATCAGGCTTGAGAAATATGAAGCAGGAACAGTTAAAGACTTTCTCTGAGCTCTTCAGGAAAGGGCAAGAAACTAGTCATCTTTTGCAAGAGAAGGAAAAGAAGGAAGAATGATTATAGTTATTTCTCTAGCACTGCAGATATAGTGTTTTAAAATTTAAAATAATATTCTCAGGTTTCACTGTAAATCATTCACTAATGGCTGAAGTACTTATGAACATCTCAAAATTTGTTGCCAGTCTTTCCTACAACAGTGAGAAGAGTTTACTATAATAGCTTTCACTCATAGGACGCCAAATCCTCAGCTGTTAGAAACTGGTGCAGCTCCAACTGACTGTTTTACACCAGCAGAGAATTTTGTTATTGGTGTCCTTCATCTTGAAAGATTCCTCGGGCATTTTACAAGCTTAGTGAAACTAATATTCCTGGGATGGAATGTGGCGGCTACTTAACACAGCCACTCTATAACATTTAGGACAGGAAGTGAAAAACATTGTCACCATTTAAAACTACACAGGGAATTAAAGTAGGCAGAATGTAGTTGAAACAAAATGGAAATCATCTGGGAGAGCAGAACCAACATCCATATTTATTATTCTCAAGAGCAGTACATACTTTGTTTCAAAATGGAGCGTGGTATCTGAAAGCGTTTTTTCCATCAGAAAGTAACTGCAAGAATTGCAACAAAGATTTTTCTGTGTCATGCGTTAAATTTTTACTCCGCCCCTCAATACAGGTATCGCAAAGATGCCTCTACTGTCTCCACCGGGACATGTAATTATATTAGAGAACTTTACAGACTGGCTAGCCAAGTGGCCCTTATTCCCCAGGGAAGCATGAGCTTGGCGCACAGATCTCAAACCATGGGAAGGAGAATGTACCGAGAATAAGGTAATGTTACTCAACAAAAATAGAAGGATATTGCCTCTGCAGGTATCTGCTCTTGGAAGTATTTGTCTTGGCAACATAAGCCTTCAAAACATTTAGAGAACAGTGAAAACTGAAGTATGCAAACACATCCTTCATAGAACTGAATGCCTGGTACAAGGATACATATGGGACTCAGCACCTTCAATTCTTTTTTGCCATTTTAAATATCAGGGAAAAGGGCTGGCAAGTGTGGCATGTGCAGAGGTAATAACCTCCAAGAACTCCAGTTACAAGTTCATAACCTCTCCATCATAGAGAATTGCCTTCATAAAGCTCATTCAAGAGTAAAAGGACTTCGCTCCAAAACTGAGCATCTGACTGGATCCTAGGTAGACAGAATAGTGCTGAGTAAATGTACAAATTAAGCATAAATTGCAACTTTACAGATTCCATAGAGACATTGACACAAGCCAAAGGATGCTGGTCTTATACCAAATCGAACAAGCTTTAAACAACCCACAGAATACCATCTCAGTTTTAGCAGATCGAATGCACTCAAATTCAGAGTTGAATCTGCCTTGAAAAGAAATCAAATAACTTTGAAGGTTTGTGACGGAGTTGTGTCCTTTCAAAGTTACAATTCAACGCCTGCACGAGAAAGTGATAAATTGAGATAAAATTAAAGTCTTCTCAGGGAAAATGAACACAGCACCACGTAACATCATGAAATACCTTGAAAGGAGGATCAGACACAAGAATCTGTACATCACTCATACTTCAGGAAATGCCACCTTGAAAAAACAGATGGTACCCCCAGAACCAAACAAAATGCACAACTCCATAGGCTCAAAAGAAGAGTCAATGATTCATGTCAATCCTAATTTGAGTTCCACTAAAGTCATTTGTAATTGGGTGTATCAAAGGTGTCCTTCCATTGAACTCAAGGCACATATATGAAATTACTGAGCAATCTTTTAATGGTGTGATGTACAAAAACAGAGATTCCAGACAAGGAAACTTGAGTAACTCTTGGTTTTTAAAGGAAGCCAAGCAATCCAAATGACAAGAAATTGAGGAAGATAAAATATTTTAATGCATGTATCTTTGCAGAACCCGGCCTCACAGGCAAGAAAATAATTTGCTGTACTTTGCTGTAATATTCATGATGCACATTTAGCAGGGCATCAAGATCCACGCTGATAACTCAAATGAGTCTGGGTCTGTGAAAGATTCTGACCCTGCTTTTGAGACAGGATGTTTAGGAATATTGGCTGGAAGAACAGTGGCTCTAATACTATGGTTGGACACACAAATACCAAAATGTATTAACCCAAACTGGAGCTATGAGGATGAAGTAGATCCTGTCTTATTTTAGCCTTAAGATAAGTCATAGAAATGGAGGAATTGATGGAAAGGCATAAATAAGGAATATATGCGTCAGAGCCTAGATTCCTACCTGCTCTTGAACGCTACAAGAACAACTGTGGTTGTCCTTGGAGGCAAAAACACCTATCTTGGAATGTCTCCATTAACTGAATGTTGCACTCATTATTGCCATTTTCAAGGAGCACTCACTTTGCTTCTAATGTCTGTGACTCAGGTAGAGGAAGTGCTCCCTTGCTGTCAAATGAAGGGCTGTAGAAAGGACCACTGAATCATGCACCATGGCATCGTAAAATATCTGAGGAATGTGAACCCACACATAGCAGTTGAGAGAATAAACTCAAGATACGTTGTCTGTCTCTGGTTCCATACTGTTAAAATGTAATAGTTAGAGGAAAGCTCTCAATTCCAATATCATGCTTGAAGCTCCGGTAGGCTAATGTGAAGTCTGTATTCCCTGGCATTACCACAGACTATGAGATTTAGAATTGTCAAATTCTTCAAGCCAAGTTTGAAGGATCTGTTCCTATTATTACAGATGAGGATGGTTAGTATAAAATTACTCCAGAGAACAATGGAGGTACAAATCCGCCAGAGGAGGAATACTGCAATTTGCTGAAGCACTACTAGCCGGGTTGCAAACTTTTCTTCCCTGGTCTGTAATTATTACTTAACCAAGTTTGCAGCAGTCCTCTTTAGTCAGAAAAGCAGGAGACACAACGTAATGTTTAAAGGATGGAGAAAATATATTAAAATAACCCTCGTGACGGAGATAGAGACTTGGGAAAACACTGGAGGAAAATATATAAAATGTTCAAATTTAGGGGTACAATAATTTGGAGAACTGCATTTAATAAAATTCTATTCATGCCTGAAAGCAGATTTATAGCTAGTGAAAAATCCAAGAGAAATATAGTCATGCTACATTTAATTATTTATAATTTCCTATAAGAAATTGCAAAAGTAGTTCAATAACCAATACTGTGTCCAAGTGAAATACAATTTTACCAAAATACAGATTATAAATAAAATTCAGAAAAAAGTTCTAGACATTTTTAATAAATGTAAATTATACTGTAAGGTTTCTCTGACACTCTACAAAGATTTTTTGAGTGACATTTTCCTAGTGGAAAGAAACTGCTGGGATTTTATTTTATCATCAGAGCTTTTTTGTTTGTTTGGGGTTTTGTTTGTTTGTTTGTTTTAAAAACACACCTGCCATCACTTTTTTGCTTATTCAGAGGACAGACCATTTTTAATCTATCAGCAGTTTTCTTCCATTTTGCATCAAAGTTAAAATTCAAAGTTCTTAGCAGTAAGTAATGACAAATAAATGCATCTTCACTGTAGCACCCAGGAGGCTTTTATTATGGCCCCTGTAGCAGGGCGGTAACTCACCCTGCGGCGCCTCCTGCTGGTTCGTCCGGGAATTAGCTCGCCAGCGTCTGGAGCGCCCTCTGCAGGCTGATGTCGCGCTTGCTGCCCTGGCCCAGAGTCCCTCCTGGACCCTGGTGCCATCTTCTCTTGGGTGCTGCACCCCTGCAGTACCTCTCAGGTCTTAGGGTCTCCCCTCCCAGGGAACCCCCCCACTTTATCCCCACCTTGCCTCAGTGTAGGCAACTGCCAGTCACCACTTGCCCCCGTTCACTGGGGCAGACTGCAGTATAATTGCCACTCATCACTGGCAAGGAGGGTTTGGCCTGCTGCCTCTGCCTCTAGAGTCATGGGCTGCCCCCTGCAACCCTAGTACCCCTTTTGGGGGCCTTCTCCTAGGCCCTGCAGCCTGGGGGTTTCTAGGCTAGAGCTTCCCCAGCTCCTCCTGCCTTGCTCCAGCCCTGCTTCCCTCTAGGTACCTCCTCAAGCTCCCAGCAGCCAGGCCTG
>JAVMKO010000008.1:77816150-77921150 GCA_032164245.1 Sternotherus odoratus | reverse complement strand
AGTCTTGGTTCTAGCCAGGAACAGAAACCATGCACAAGTAGCTGTTTTCATGGTATTTCCAGTTTGACCCACAGCAAAAGCACCACATACCCAATGAACTTGTTTCTCCTAAGATTTCTGGACCACATATGCAGACCCAAGGAGTCTGGATAGTTCAGATAAGGTCTGGATGAGCATCTCAAATTTTGGTTACCTATCCAATCCAAACCTCTAAACCTTGTCATCTTAGGCCACACTGCTCTCACTGAGATTAGGAACCTGTTTCATTAGTCCAATATTGGAGGCTACAGAACTGGTTCAGTTTCAGATGACACTGAGGAAAATCGTGATGTAGCCAATAGATGACTACTGATGGCCTATCAGGACATTATTATACTTTGTTTATGACTCAAACTCCACAGATCATCTACAGCGGAAGTGAGGATAAATGACAAGAACACTGGTAAAAATCCCACACCTCATCACATAGTCAAGTGTTTTGAAATCTTATACTGCAGTCACTCAGGACGCAAAGGAAGAAGCCATGAAGTCCAAATCAGTGGACCTGTTTCAGGCCATTAGCCAGTTTGATAAATTCTCAATGTCTCCATCTGGAGAGAGAATTTAGTATTATTCACTCCAAGACTGCAAGACATTGCTATTGTACTTTATGGATAAGCTGGTTCTAATTCAGTCTGAACTTTAGTTTTTGTGGGAACACAGTCAGTGTCTTCTCTATTTAAGTTTTAGTCAGTTCGCCTGTCATAAGTATAAAGTAGCCTAGAATTACTTTTTACCTGTAAAGGGTTAACCTGAAGGTAACCTGAGAGGGGATGACGAACCGGAGATGATAATCAACCTCGGAGAAAAAGAGAGTTTAGTTTCGGTTTCTCTCTCACACTCTGTTCTCTCCGGCTATGGGATGAACCACACCTATGTCTTTTACTCTACCTTTCTATAATCTTCTAACAAGTCAAGTTCAGCAGTAGGTGAATTGTATGCTTGAATTGTATCACTTGATAATTGATCCACGGTGTTCCTTATACTGTTAGGCTTTAGCAGAGGAAGAATTCCTATTGAGGGGGTCAGTGATGCTGTGTGATGCAAGTGGGGGTTTTTTTTCTATTGATTTCTGTATATTACTTCTTTTTTTCTTTAATTAAAATCTTTCTTTTAAGACTCTGACTGCTTGTTTCCATTGATAGATCCTGGTTTGGATCGGGCAAGGCTCACAGAAAATGAGGGTTTTTTCCTTTGTGTTCTCAAGCCTCTCCCAGGTAAAGGGAGGAGATTTGGGGGGGCATTAAAGGGGGGGCTCCAATTTACCCAAACCCATTGTTTTGTGGGCTTAAATTGGTAGTGGCAGCTGGTATCAAGTCCAGACACTGGAGAAGTTTGTGTTCTGGGGAAAAGTTTTAACCTAAGCTGGTAAAATAAGCTTGGGGGGTTATTTCTTTTTTTATGAAGATCCCCACATCTTTACCCTAGAGTTCAGAGTGGGGAGGCAATCCTGACATCCCCTCACTGAGGATCTTAAGGATCTATGTACAACAAAGCCTGCCCTGAGATCCACCTACAATAGCTCACACCATGTCTCAAGAGACCTCCAGTGTGCCAGCTTGGTGTTGCTTGACCCCTATTTAAAGGATATCAATTTTTGCTGATCTCTAGGATAGTTGCTCAAGACAAACTTCATTCCATTTGGATCCCTAAGGTCAGATTCTGCCATCCTTACTCACAGCAAGCAGTACCTTACTCTGCAAGTAGCCCCATTGAAATTAATATGGATAAAATGCTACTCATGGACTAAGATGCTATTTAGTTGTGAGTAAAGGTGGTATAACTGGCTCCTAGATAAGAGGTTGCACATCAAGTACAACATATAGATAAACTGCAGCTCCTACAATGCCGGCAGACCAAAAGAAATCACTTGGAGCTGGCTCTTTTCCAAGGTGGGGCCAATAAAGTCTTTATCTTCCTGAATCATGGGCACATCACTTGTAACTAAATATTGTACATATATTTTTAATCTGTCCATAGACACACACCCCTTGCCTTATTAACTAAGATACCAGTATGATTGATTGGGTTTATATAAACTATTACACATTACATTGGTATATTTGTGCCACTGGTGTTAAGGCTGTCAGCACCTACATTATAAAACCCTATTTCAAAGGTTTATAACTCTACTGCAACAGAGACAGTCAAGCTTCTTTCTTTAAAGCTCCATTATTCTTCACTGTTACACTCCCTTAAAAACTTGAAAATAAAATTTTGTTTCCTATTGACTTTGTCCTTCTCTACATGGCAAACATAGTATTTTACTCAAGGTTAGTGCTCTTCCAGCCAAAACACGGCCTCTTCCTGTTTCTTTTCCTCTATGTGCACATGTAGTATCATTGGTTATGACACGGATGTGTGACCGCTCTGGCTATAAGAGGCCAGATCCTCAGCTTGAGTAAATGGGCACTGCTCCATTATGGCCAATTCAGGGCTCCCATTTACTCTAGCTGAGGATCTGGCGCATGAGTTATACGATGATTTGCTAATGAGTTGCACATTGGGTTACATTCTGCACTGACATATGATCCATGCAACCTCACTGGTGTAAATCCGTAAGGTAGGTAAGAAATAAATGCGTCCTGCTGTGTTTGGGTGCTGGTTCTTTTGCTTGATTTTCATGGTCCACACAGCCACATCAATGTGGATGGCCAAGGCCAATCCATGATTTTGTATTTCTGAGTGGGATGAATCATTGCTCATCCCTTTTAATGGGTTTTTTTTGAAGGGGGGGATTATTACAATGCTCCCCCCCCACACACACACACTTGTTTCCATCATGAGATGACAGATGCACAAGGGGAAAGACAAGCCCCAAAAATGTCAGTCCCCTCATCTTACTCAAGCCCAATGGAAGCTCCTTGATGAGAAACGTGGAGACTTGGGGTGGGGGGAAATGTTGCTGGGTACAGAGAGGGGCAGACCTGAGGAATGGCCACTCTACACAGAATAATTTCCCTCCAGACATGCAGAATATCCCACTGCTTACCACAGCCTTTCTCCCCGGCTGTGTCTTCGAAAAGGCTGTGTAAGCAGTGAGATACTACCATGAGGCTGTATCTGGAGGGTGGGATACTCAAAGTTGCATGAATGGATGGGGAAGGTGCCCAGATACCATGACTATGGGCACTTAAAGAAACAGGATACCGTCCCTTAGACTCACTTTTTTTCACACTGCTCACAAGAAATGACAAAAGTATGACTATTATTTAAACAACAAAACATTCTCGTTGGGCCATGCTAATGCTCTCCTACCTAAACAAAAACGACTCAAGTAACCTGCCTTCTTCCCCACTCCATCGCCTCACTTTTGTTTGCTACCCTCACCATCTATGTCTACACTACAGCTTATGTCAGCATAATTTATGTCACTCCGCGGGATGTGAATAAATCCCTCCCCCGTCCCGAGCGACATAAGTTATGACAACATAGGCGCCAGTGTGGACAGCACTACGTTGGTGAGAGAGCCTCTCCTGCAACTCAGCTACCGCCTCTCGCTCGCGGGGACTGGAATAATTAAGCCAACGGGAGAGCTCTCTCCTTTTGGTTTAGAGCAACTTCTACTGCAGTCGTGCCATTACAAGCCCCAACTGAGATTGGGGCTGCATTGTGCTAGGTACTATACAAACAATCCCTGCCCTCTAAACAGATAAGACAGACACAAGGGATTTGCCCAAGGTCATACAGGGACTCTGTGGGAGAGCTGAGAACTGAACCCTGGGTTTCCTGAGTCCCAGTTCAAACGATCCTTCATCTCTTTAAAATGAACTGAAAGAATAGGAAAGGCAGGGATCATGCTTTTGTATTTGACTGTGAAGAGTACTTAACTTTCCTTGGAATTAGAAAGCTTTTCCTAATATTTAACCTAAATCTCCTTTGCTGCAAACTAAGCCAATTAGTTCTTGTCCAATCCTTGGTGAACGTGGAAACAATCCCTGTAGCTCTCCACAGCAAGGCATCTCTTTCCCCTGCTTGGCCCATCCAGTGAAACCCCTGGCCAGTTTCTATTCTGCCAAAATACCATACCACGAAAATTACACTGAAGTCACATAGACTGAATCATTCCACCAGTAAATGAAATTGATAGGAGACTGATTACTTGGGATAAGCCATGGTAATTAGAAATGCTGGGAAATAAAATACTTAAAAAACAAATTTGTACATGACAAAATGAGGTTTTGGTTTACAATCACTAATTTGCTGAATAGTGTCAGTGGATTTTTACCTCCTAAACTGTGAGTTAAGAGCAGTGTTCACTTTAAGGGCCTAATCTTGCTCCCATTAACTCAAGTACTAATAAATAATTTTTTACATTTCATTTTGTAGATGCGAGGAGGGGGGCAGATCTCAATAACCACATAACTTGTGGTTTATGTTTTAGAACAGGGGTGGGCAAACATTTTGTCCTAAGGGCCACATCAGGATTGAAAAACTGTATGGAGGGCCAGATAGGGAAAGCTGTGCCTCCCCAACAGCCTGGACCCCGCCCCCTCCCACATCCTGCCCCCTGACCGCCCAGCTCTGAACCTCCGAGACATCCAACCCCACCTGCTCCTTGTCTGCTGACTGCCCCCTCCTGGGACCCCCACTCCTTACTGCCCCCCAGGATCCCACCTCCCATCCACCCCTACTACTCTCTGTCCCCTGACTGCTGCAACCCTTATCCACACACACACACCCCGCCCTCCAACAGTGCCCCCGGGGACTCCCATGCCTATCCAACCACACCCTGTCCCGACTGCCGCCCACGACCCTCTGCCCCTTATCCAACCCCCAGCCCCCTTACCATGCCGCTCAGAGCAGCATGTCTGGCATCTGCGCCGCCTGGCTGGAGCCAGACACACTGCCACGTTGCCCTGCAGGAGCATGTGGAGGTGGCACTGCAGGAGAGGGGGTATGGTGAGGGAGGGACCGGTGGCTGGGAGCTCAGGGGACAGACGGGACAGTCCCACAGGCCAGATGTGGTCTGCGAGCTATCGTTTGCCTACCTCTGTTTTAGAAAGTGACCGTTGTGTAAAAGAACGTAAGTCTATTCCTTATTCAGAATATTCCACAGAGGAGTGATGCTTAGGATATGTTATCACAGATATAAACTAATAAACTGGGCCTCTTTGCCCCTCCTCTTTGCAAAGAGAAAAACCTTTGGTTTTTAAACTCACACAAAGAGAAATATCCTTGCTGAAACAGATTTCTTTTTGAAGTCTTAATTCTTTAAACACCGAGACCATTTATGGTTAGGAAACGTATTACAGATATTTAAAGATGAAAACTTTTGTTGTTCTTCAAATACTTCAGATATACTCTTTTCAGATGCAAATACTTTTATCTAAATGCAAGCCTTTTATAGTAACTGCCTGATGCCATTGTTAAGTAAATAGTAAGATATTTTAGGTGCAAATCTAGCAAGGTCATTTGATGCTATAACTGGTTACTAATGTAAACAGCCATTCGAGTATAGAAATATTTATATTAATTGGGGAATTAGTTATCTGGCAATGCGCAAGCCAACCCCCACCAAACTCAGCAAGACAAGAGTCACCTCTCCAAGGATTCGTAAGATGAAAGAAAATATCTTAATTCTTGACCATTTAATATTAAAGACTCCCTTTAAAATCATTTAATTTAAAAAGACCATCTTAAGAGCTGAAAGACTGATATAGAAAATAGGAGTGTTTTGACTTATTTGAAACAGCATTTTAACTACAGTAAAACCTCGATTTAACGGACCTCGATTTAACGGACTTCGGATGCAACGGACAAAATTTCTGAGCAAGTCTGATGCATCCCAAATCCATTTCTCGCGGGCTGGCTGCCAGCTCCCGGCTGCCGCCCGGGTCCCGGCAGCGGGCAGGCGGGCTGCCGGCTCCCGCCCGGGTCCCAGCAGCGGGCGGGCTGGCTGGCTGCCACCCCAACTCCGTGGCGGTCGGGCTGCTGCTCCGACAGCTCGTTTTTTAAAAAAATATTATTAAATAACGGACTTTTTCATTTAACGGACACCCCCTCGCCCTAATTAGTCCGTTAAATGGAGGTTTCACTGTACTATTATACCCTAATGAACTAAAGAGACATCTCAAAATCTTTTTTTAAAAAAAAGAGTTTAAACTACAGCAGAACCCTATTTATCTGAGCCTCCATTATCCAGCTCTCCCGTATTAACGGAACGGGAGCTGACAGCCCCTTTACAACAGGGCTGAAGCTCTTTGCCCATTCTCCAGATTATCCAAATTTTTGATTATCCAATCTGGCAACAGTCCCAATTAGATCAGATAAACGGTGTTCCACTGTATCTTTAAAGATGTTCTGAGAATTCCCTGCCACAAAGACAAGAGCAGTATAACCCCAGAACTCAAGAATTATGACCCTACTGCATACGTATTACCAGATTGCATATTCATGAGCTGAAGATGCTACAAAAACCACCCCATGAAGGTGCTGAGCCAATGAAAGGTGAAAGCAACTGATATCTGAATCCAGACAAGCCCCTGAAAAAGTACCACCTTCAGTGAGACTGTGGAAAGAGAACAGCATAAATTCCTCTGACTTAAGACACTCCAAAACCCTTATACTTTCCTACACGCTTATTACACTCTTACAGACATGCTTTCTTATGCTTTCAGTGCTCATCTCGAACGCAAAAAAAGCAGCAGCAGCAAGACAACTATCAAGAAGCAGCAAGAATTATCAAGAACTATCAAGAAGCAGCAAGATGGGGCTGCTGGGTCAAATTTCACTGAGTGGAATTGCATGCAGGGCCATCCCACCACCCCGACCTGGTCTGGCCAGCTCTCAGGCCGCTGGTCCTAACCTGAGTGGCACTGCAACACCATGGGCTGGGCTACAGTGCCACTCGTTTGGGGGCTCTTTCAAACAGGAAGCCCAGAGCAAATTCCTCCTCTTGCTCCCTGCCATCCCAGGCAGCCCTGAATTGAATGCTCTTTTCTTAACTTCTGTTTCTTACAGATAAAGTGATAGTTCAGGTGTGTAATCTAAGGCCCTGAGCTTGCAAAGACTTATGTGCTGTGACTAACCCCATTGAAGCCAACAAGAATATTCAGTGGGTAAAGTTAAGCATATATGGAAGTGTCTGCATGACTGGGATCTAAATCTGTGAATTCCCCAAAGCACAACTAGAAAGAGCTGCATTTAAACTGGGACAGGGGAGGAAGACAGTAAATCACAGGTTCCTGTCTCTCTTTGCCCGTCACCCCCCAGCCGGGGTATGGGCCACCAACTGGTGTTGGTGTTTCAGTTGCAATTGGTTCCCTTACGGGGTGGAGTTGCTAGCCCCACGCCCATGTTAAGCCTACAGCACCTGGTATTCCCAGGAGGTCTCCCATCCAAGTACTAGCCAGGCCCGACCCTGCTTAGCTTCCGAGATCAGACGGGATCGGGCGTGTTCAGGGTGGTTTAGCTGTATACAGGTTACTGTACTGTCACCTTAATACAGTTCGTGTACTTCTCCCTAGCTTCTATGAACAACAATCACGGAAGTATTTTTTCTGTTGCTCATGCAGCACGAGGATCTTGCCAAACTACAGGGAAAAGACTAGTTCAATTTCAGCTGACCATTTACTGCACTGCATCCCATACTCAACCTCTAAGAGAATGCATAAGTGCTTCAATCAGTGAGAAACTAAGGGTATGTCTTCACTACCTGCCGGATCGCGTCGCAAGCTGGAGTCGACGGGGCTGCTCACTGCCGCCGTGAGGACAGCAGGTAAGTCGGCCTAAGATGCGCCGACTTCAGCTACGTGAATAACTTCAGCTATGTGAAGTTGCGTATCTTAGGTCGAACCCTCCCCCTAGTGTAGACCAAGCCTAAGGGAGTGACCTTGCAAGGTGCGGAGTGACTTCTATGTTAACAGCTCCTTCACAAAGGCATATTGTTTTATTGAAAATGTCTACAACAGACTGCGTGTCATGAGACTTTCAGGACAATTTCAGGTAAACCTGGGTATGGTCAGCTGAGCAGTGTCTAGGATAGATGCATGGAAGAGATCTTACTTACATACCTACTCCTGGGTCACAAGATAGATCCCACAGGACTGGCTCTTACCTGCTCCATCTGCTGACATACCCCACATGGGGCTTGCAACAATCCAGGACTGCCCCAGCTAAGCCCCTTGCCATCAACCCTCTCCTTGCCTCCACCCTGGAACATGTCCAGGGCTTCTGTGGTGTTAGCACAAAGCTAGCCAGATATACCCTTTGTGCCTGCATAGCCAACATCACTGATACAAAGGGCCCACAACTATGGATGTGGCCCTCAACATCTGTCAGTGATTGTGGTGCTGCAGCATCTCCACGTGAAGCAGAGGAAGATATCACAATTACTGCAGGTACCAGGAATGATAAATAAGGAGTTTTCAATAAAACTGTACAAAAGTAACCCTTCAAAAGTATTCCCAGCATGAAGTAACTCATTTCTTTAAGCTGGAGGTCAACCCTGTCTCCTGCGATGCAAGCATGGCCTTTTAATGTTAGGTTGACTCTAAGGAGGTATGTGTGCTCTGGATGAGAAAGCTGGAAAGATTTTAAATGCATCAGAGGGGATGCAGACTACAATAGTAGGTGCTATATCAGAAGCTAATCCTGCAAAATAGGATGACCAGGTCCTATCCCAAAAGCATGCGTGCCAGGGTTCCATGCTCCAGGGAGTACTTCCAGCAACTGATACTACCCAGAAGAGAACCCTTCACCGCACAGCTGGTATGAAAGATTAAAGGTTATTGGAAGTTGAACTTGGAATGCAACAGTTAAGCAGACCCATTTTATAAGGACAGAGTGATGAAATGAATTACTTTTCACATGACTGGTCTAACGCAGAGCAATGATGAAGGCATCATGAACGTTTCCCAGAGTGCAGTTCTACCCTGAGCAAGTACATTGGTGTTTTCACCCCTTCTGTATCTGATTACTTGGATTTATGTCCAGAGAGCTGGATCAATTCTGAAATCTGACCAAAAGACGAGCAGAATTTGACTCAACGTGGGCAATGCTGACAATTTTGTTTCCAATATTCAACTGCTCATAAAAAAAACCAATTCAACTCACCTGAATAATTTCACACATTTAAATAAATGCACACTCCTCAGTGATAACCATCTCCAAACTCTCACCTTTCCTTCTAACACATCTTAACAGGAGAGAGACTTATTCCATTTGTTGCCACTCCATCCCCAAAGACCAAGACAAGAGTCCAGCTTTCTAAGAGCCCTGACCCCGGATTAAGCTATGTGGGCAGAACCTTGCATGCATGGGGAACTGATTGCAGGACTGAGACCTTAATGGGATAAACAGTGGATATGGTCCTGCTAAGGGAGCCTCATGAACATATCTTTGGAAGAGCTTGCAGGGTCATAAGTGTTCACCCATGCAGACCTGTTTGCAGGATTCAGGCCTAGTTGCCTCTCCCATCCCTTTCCTGCTCCCTGTGCACCGAATGGTGGAGTACGGCTGGGACAGAAGCTGTCTGTGCTGCTTTGTGCCTGTTGAGAGCTCCCCTACCGGAACTCTCAACTAGCCAGTTAGGATCGGGTTCAGTCTTTTGCACTGCCTGAGTCAGGAAAAATGAATGGAATCTGGGAAGAGAATCTGGCCCCATGTCTCAGAAGAAGGCCTGTGGTCTAGATTCACATGGGAAAATTCAGCTGAGCACTGCAAGATCTAATAGGTGGCATTCAAAATTCACCCAGGGTCTCCAAGCATTGTATGGGGGAGAATTAGCTGCCTAAAAAAAGATTCACAGAAACCAGCAAGCTGAGGAAGGGCTTCCTAAGCTAGCCAGTAGTAAATTATTTTTTTACTATCAATTCATTTAGTAAATTATCATTTATAAAACAACAGTGATTTTTTTCCTGACTTGCAATAAAAATAACTTGCACCTTCTTCTTTACCGTTATATTGTATAAAGTACCCTGAACAAAAAACTGTACTTACAGTTGTATGATGGGAGACGCTGCCTCCAATGGTAAGGTTTTTGAGAAGTTGGGGAGACCCGCCATACTGCCCCGAGATCTGCTTTCTGACTTCTGCTGCCACAGTTCTGAAACAAGAGAGGAACAATTCACTTTTGTAAAACAGGACAAAATGTCAGGTAGGTGATTCTGCTGTAGGAATATATTGCTAACCTGTGAGGACAGAATGTGTGTATCAGACTCCCTAGTACTTACAAAATCTACTGCAGGGCAAAAAATTCAGATTCTTAACCCATACACAACATTTTCCTCTAGTGCGGTGCATTTCCAAGCCACAACAAAATGAGATACGGCATCCAACTGGCTGAACCCATCCCTAGCAAACTCCTTCCACTTTCCTCTGCAGAAAGACCTTCTACAGCACTCTCAGTGCCCCACAGCAGTTCAGACCTCAGTCACAAACCAGCTCAGCTCTTGTGTGTGCTCGCTCTCTCATTCCTGAGCCCTGTGTGTGCGCCATGGCCTCCCTTTCATCTCAAGGGTTACAGATTGGCAGAGACTTTTTTGCTAAAGTCCAACTCCCTCTACCCCCGCCCTGCAGCCTAAAAAGTGGGTTGGGATAGCAGAGGCAGAAACACCTGGAAAATGCACTGACTGAGCCCTGGTCAGCATTTAAAGCTATTTCTCCCCAGCTTGTCGAATTCTCAGGGGAGGGCAGCAAAAGTGCCGCTGTGATGGCTCTGTAGCTGGAGGCTGAAACAGGCCCACATCCTCAGTGGCTCAGGCACAGAAAAAGACATGTAACATACAGTGACCCGCTGAGTTACGCTGTCGCATGCTCTCTGCTACAGGTGAATTCCACCACTGCCACTGCTTTCCGCTTGGGCACAGGGGAATGCAAATTATGCCCCTCTGCGCCTGCAGTGTGTTTCAAGTACAACGTGTCCACATTGTTTTTTATGTTCCCAGATAAGCGTCCCCCCCATCACAAGGTAGCATTAAAACATAAGGCCGCTTTATTTACAAACAGTAGCAAAGGGACAGAGACAACATACTGAAAAACACGGGTAAATAAAGGAACATCCCTAGAAACAATACTGAGCCAAATCCTGGGCCTTAGGTTGTCCCCAGTGCTCAGCCCTGCAACCCACTGGAAACCTTCCCATGACCTTGGAAGGGGATGGAGATGGAACACTGCCACCAGAAACTGAGCTGGTCAAAGCTTGTCAAATTCTGAAACCGTGACCAAAAAAAAATTGTTCAAAAAAAAAAAATGTTTTGTCAAAAGACTGTCACCCAGCTCTTTGCAACACCCTCTCTCAGGAGCCCACCCCATTAGCCGCAGGCAATGCTCAGCTTGCCCAGCCTCAAGTCAACCCCCAAATATCTTCCAACATTTTTTTAAAACACAGCCTGCTCCGTGGGGTAAATCAGCAGCAACATGGCTAACTGAATTAGCTCTGACTTAACTCTAAGGCTTTGGTTACACTTACAGGATTATAGCGCTTTTGGTTATAGCTGTACCCATATACAGCAATAGGTATAGCGCTATAACATGGGATGGCGTGGCCACATTTGCGGCACTTGCCGCGGCACAGGGAGTGGTGCATTATGGGCAGCTATCCCTGCATTCAGCTGGATGCACCGCGCTTTCCAAACGAGGGGGGTGAGGGGGAAGGTGTTGTGTATATGCGGAGGGAGGGAACTTCATGCTGTCAGTGAGTTTTCTCTAGAGAAAAGTAGCAGGTTCTGAATTTCAGTCACACAGCTCCGTCCGTAAACATTTTCACTGCTTATCTCCTGAGTTAAGAGAGAAACTCTGAAAAGGTACTTCCGCATTCCTCCTGCCGTTTTCAAAACAACACAGAGGCGTCAATTGCCTTAAATGGCTCGTCAATTGCCTTAAATGGCTGGGAGGCATGCCAGAGATCCCTTATAGCGTAATGACTGATTACACTTGCCATAACACACTACAGGGAATACGCAACAGCCCTTATTCCTCGGGTTTGTGGGGTTTACCAGTAGCACAATAAGCTCGGACTTATAGTGCAATATGTGCCTTGCCAGTGTGTTCGGGTACAGATTTATAGCGCTCCTGGAGGCTTTATAGTGCTATAAAGTGCCAGTGTAACCAAGGTCTTAGATAAGCTACCATAGGGTGTGAGGGCCTTTCAGGCTCCATCTGCTGGAAAGGAGGTTTTAACAACAGGGTCTGCTTTCATTGTTGGGATTGCCAAGGAAGTCAGCAATGATGGAGTGCTATGGGGCAGGCAGCAGGGGGAAGCCACTGATGTCAAGGAGGGAGGAAAATCTATAAAAAGGAAGGGGCTAGAATACCCAGGCCCAGTGTGGAGAGCAGATGTTTCCTCGGTCCAGAGAATGGGGCAAGATTAGCTAGAGGAAGCACTATTTTACCTTAAAAATAACTTGGACTATAGAAAACTGTTTTTATGCACTGTGGCTGCAAGAAGTCATTTGCTCCATATTTGACTTTACCACAGGAGGCTTTGTTTTTACTTCCAGAAGCTGAAAGTTGAATGTAGACCAGCCAGCTCCTGCTGGGGACTGACAGACAGGCTATTCTCTTCCATAAGGATCTATCATCCTTCTGTTGGTTTTTCCCCTATTTACTGGGCTGCTAGTATTAAAAGAAAAGTTTGGAATGCACTAAAATGAGTCTTAGACATGGAAAATATTGTGCATCTATAGCTGATGAGAGACTTAAAAAAGCATGCCTTATGTTGCAGATGATCCTGGCTTTAAACCTGATCCCTTACTTGTTGCATGTTTTGTGTAATTCCTCAGGCAACATAGAACACAGCTCTTCATTGCATGGCTGGTATGAAAGACTAGAGGCTACACTTATCTAGGACTTGGAATGCAACAGGGGGAGGGGAAAAAAATCTTTCCGCAGATTTACAGATTTAAATATTGTTTCTAGATGGAAAGTTTAGCCAGAGGAGAAAATTTATCTTCAACTGTGAAGCCACAGACGATGTCTAGGTATGTTACTAAATGTTGCACCTCTGGCTGTGTGTGGTGGCTTCTTTAAACTTGACTCTATAATGTAACAAGCAACCCATTCTATTCTGGTGTAGTTCTTGGTTCTGTTATTCTTTGTAGGTTCAGCATTTGCATGATAATGACCTGGGTATTTGGGAATTCTTGCAGTGGTAGGAGGGCAAAAATGGAGATTTGTCCCAGTTTCAAGCAAAGGCCAGCTACACTACAATTGTGGTGTTGCCTGGCTACACTAGTTTGGTGTAGCTGGGTGCAGCTATGATGGGTGAAATAATCAATACTGACAAGACCTTAGCTAGTAAATTCAGTGCAGTACAAGCCTGCATGGATAGGGTAGAGAAGGGATGAAACATAGTAAAACAGAAGAGAACATCGCTACAACCATAAAATGGTGCTTTCTTGAAGGATTCTCTACTACTACCATCCTAATCTTCCCACTATCCAAACAAAGACCTAGCTAAGTATGTCTGCCCAACAAACTAGAATTTTCATCCTACAACAGAGAAAAGTGACAAGACTAATAGAAAAAAAAAATGAACATAAGTCTAGAAGCCAGAAATCGTGAAGTGTTTGGGATGATTTATAAATTCAATGGAATCATAATATCTGAGTCCCCAGCAGGAGTACAAAACTGTAAAAGAATGTATATAAATCAAATAGGCTAAAAAGGCTGTAATGCTCCAAAGTTAATCAGAAAAAGCTTTCCTGACACTGATTCAAAGACTCTTGTGGTGGTATAGAATAAAATGAACAACAATGATAAAGCTTTTAACTGGAATGACAAATCAAGAATTAGTTCTGCCATAACCATCTGATGCTAACATCATTCTTAGTTTATCTGGAATTCTTAGACAAATATTCCACAACTCTGTCACAGGACACTGTCACAGGACTGATTATGCTTAAAATACACTTTTTCCTAGTAACACTCTTTCTGATCTTATTCTTCACTGGGTAATTAATGTGAACATATGTGGTATCACAAAAATACAGAATATGCCAAAAGAGGGGGAGGGAGAACCCCTAGGAGCCCATTTTTAAAGAAAAACAAAAACTAGCCTTTTTTTGAAAATCCCTAACTAGAAAGTGAACTGCAAGCGACATCAAACTTGATTGCACTTTATATATGATGAAGAATCAGTAAAGATTGTCTCTCTCTTCCCCCTCCTCCCCCCCCAAAAAAAACTTCCTGATTGCATGGGGTTTTTACACTGGAAATATCAGGTCCTTGGCAAAATACTGAGGACCTGAACAATGATATCAAAGTTAACTGAGCTGCAGATCCTCTTCCTTCTCACAGCAGAGAACGGAGGTCGGAAAAGAGGATGCAGAGGCTTGCTGTCTATTCTACCTATTCATGTTTACTGGTATGACCAGGGGCACACATGCTATCAAAGTATATATAGAATTCAGTAACTGTCCAGGACAGATGTTAACAATGAGTTTCTAATCATGTGTCTATATGATGGTGTTACTCACTTCTAAACTAGAATCGGGCTGCTAAATATTAAGTCTATACATCATCTTTCATTTCTCCCCTAAAACACGCTCAGTTTTTACTCATGTTTAAATATGAGATCTTATTTTGTCAAGTAGTTTGAGTAAAGTCTCTTTCCCATAGTTCTCCATATTTTGAACTGTGGAATAAAAAAAATGTCTGTTTCTCTCTCATCAAAATTGTCACTCATTCTGGCTTTCCAGTTCTTTTGTCATCTTGTTTATGATCCTTCATCCTGCATTTGGTGATGCTCTGCCCACAGTATTTCACTGTGGAAAGAAAGCCTTACAGTAAAGTATCCTTGCAGAGAAAGAACAATCAAGTTGCTTCTCTTTGAGCAGTTTTAGAGAATTCTGTTCAATGTTTATTGTGTATTGGTCTTCTCTAGATTGGGATAATTTCTGGAAGATTTTTCTGGAGGGAATATGCTGGTTCTCAATCTGATAAGAATCTGAGGAAAACTCCCCCAGTGCAGACCAATTCCAATTGCTCTGGGATCGGAATGTGTCTTAAAATCATACCAGAACTACGAATCTTGTGGGTTTTTTATATTGGTTAGTAGAGGAATGACCCTGTTCTAATACTAGCAATATAGTACAAAGGCAAATAGCTCTCACTCTTCATCCCTGAGCTGCAGTGGGGAGAGGTGCAGCCCAACTTACATTCTTGTAAGGGATTCCCCCAATGAACTTATCAAGATCCTTCACCGAAGAGGAAAATTACTTCTAATATAAACTCTCTTACACCAGGAAGAAGCAACAAGAGAAAGGTTTGCTTTTGTTTTGAGGTCCACCTTTAGTGACGAACTGTTCTCCTTGCTCTTATAGAAGTACCTTTATATCAGAGTTTATACTGATATAACTATACTTTTTTCTTTTTTGAAATCACATGCCTAAATGACCTACATATACTGGTATAACTTCAAGTGCAGACCAGGCCTCAGGCATTAACTAACCCACCTCAGCCAGGAAAGTCAGCGCAACTCTGCGGCCTTTTTAGATAGGGTGAGGGAGGAATAGTACATACGTAACAGTCAGAGTGCAAACCAAGAATTTTGCATCTCTGTGAACACTTCCAGTAAGAGAATGTTGCACTGCAGTGCTAAGAATTACATTTTATAATAGAAATATTGAGAAGTGTTGAGAAACAGCTGCAAACAGCCTAGCACCGCTGTTGTTACTCATAGTAGAATAACCTAATAGTGATGAACGTATACCACTGATGGGACTCCTGTTCTGCATACACTTCTGAGGTAGACCACATTGGTTGGGGGAAATAGTAGACAATGTATCAGTGCTATGATGAGTAGGAAGCACAGAATTACCTGGATAGTATTTCAGAAAAAGTCTATACATTTCCTAACTCAGAAAATGCTTTCCTAAAACTACTCTAAAATCCAACCCGGAATCTGGCACAGTCTCTAGCAAGTAATCCTACAAATTGTATTCTGCTTTAATATTACCCAATGTGTGTGATAGCTACATGAACATACACACTACTGGCCAAACTTAGATCTGTGTGACTAGCTCTATGAGTAAGGAAAACAGGATGTCTATGTGTGAAAAATGTAACATGGATATTCTACTTCAAACAATGGCATGAAGATTAAAACAAGAGAAGGCTTCCAACAGCCACCAGGAAAAGCTCTAGGGACCTACACGTGCAAGCTGTTTGCTTGTGGCCAGAGTTCAATTCTAGGACTCCACAACAGCAACGTTTTGAAGAGCAATTTGTGTATTAGTACAAGTACAAAAATATGTTACTTTGCTTCAGAATTCCTAAATACTGCTCTACCAGAATAACTGGGCATAAGTCTTATCCAGTTATATCCATTAACAGTAGTTTTGCTGTAAGAAATTGTCAGTGTACTGTAGTATATTAACCTGTCCATGTGCAGGTAAAATTTGCACATACAGTAAATCACATAGTCCATATCAGGAGCTCCATAATCCTCCTCTGCAAGTGTCGGAAGGGAAACATGCACAGTGTTATTTGATTGCTTTTAAACACAACAAATGGCTACAGCACCACAAGGTGTACAAAGATGGCATTATAGTATCTTTTCCCCCTTCCTATATTGTGAGGTTAACATCTGTAACGGTGGTTGGGAAACTTAAAAGCTACTCAACTAGAGCCAGACAGAGATGTCACAAAGGGAGAGTGGCAAACTATTGTGTGGACTCTTCACGGGGGCTGCAGAACTCACAAGTTCTTACTCTTGATTTTCTTAGAACTCCTGCCTCTCATGCAGCTGTAGCTATGACTACAAGTTAGAACCAGGAAAAGTGCTCGAATGGCAAAACCAGTCCTGCCATACCATGTGATGGAAAGAGGTATAGTGAAATTCTTGGGCCATCCATTTTTCATATGACTCTTGTGACTCTAGCACATTGGTTCTCAAAGTGGGGGTCGCAACCTGGTTATGCGTGGGTTGCAAGCCCCTGCTGCCTGCAGCTGGCCCCGACCCCTGCCGTTGCCGCAGGCGGCCCCAATCCTGGCCCCCTGTGACCGCAGGTGGCCCGTGTCCCTACCGCGGCGGGCTGCCCACGAGCCACTGGCCCCTGCCACGGCGGGCTGCCCCCGGCCCCAGATCCCCCGCAAGCCCGGCCCTAGTAGCGGCGGGCTCCCAGCACCCCCCGTGAGCCCAACCCCGGTCACGGCGAATTCCCAGCCCCCCCCCCCCCGATCCCGGTGGGCTCCTGGGACCCCCCCCCACCGGCTCCGGCCCCACCCTGGCGGGCTCCCGGCACCCCCTCCAGCCCAGCCCCGGCAGGCTCTCGGCGCCCCCCCTCCAGCCCGTCCCCAGTGGGCTCCTGGTGCCACTCCCCCCAGAGCCAGGCCACTGCGGGGCTGCTGGAACCTCTCCCCCCCAGCCTGGCCCCTGCCCCGGGGGGGGGGGCTGCTGGAACCCTGCACCCCCAGCCTTGCCCTGGGGGGCTGCTGGAACTCTCCACTCCCAGCCTGGCCCCTGCCGTGGTGGGCTGCAGGCACCCCCTTCCCTCCTCGAGCCCGGCCCCTGCCGGCTGCAGGCACCATCCCACCCCCGAGCGCGGCCCCTACCCCAGGAGGCTGGCAACAGCCTCCCCAGCGTGACCCCTACGAGGGGTCGTGCTTAGAGACCTGGTGTCCGAAAGGGGTCACCAATACAAAAAGTTTGAGAACCACTGCTCTTGGGTGACCACATGTCCTGATTTTATAGGGACGATCCTGATTTTGGGGTCTTTTTCTTATCTAGGCTCCTATTACCCTCCACCCCAGTCCTGATTTTTCAGGTACATTCTAATAAATCTGAATCCCCTCTTCTCTCCTGCCTATTCCCTTAGAAGGAAGGAGCACAGAGCTATATTCTCTCCCATAACCCCTGCAATGGGAGGGAGAGCACTCTCCCCTCCCCCATCTTCTCCCATGAATCACTTCAGTAACTGCTTCTGCAGTTTTCCCATTCAGAAAACTGAAAGTGACATTCAGTTCATGGCTGCCCAGAGCCATCTGAATAGCAACAGGGAAACTAACCAGTCTAGATCATTTCACTCTGATGCTTGGGGAGCAGCCAGAGACCCTTAACCAATCTTATCAGGCTCCCCAAAACACTGCATCACTTCACATTCAGAAGCATTTGTGTAGATGTGTGGCTGCAAATGGAACTTTTAGTAGGAAGTTGCTAGAGGAATTCTTTTGAATTCTGCTCTGTAAGAAAACACCATTTCCTATTACAAATGTTATATACAGCCTAGTGTTTGCACAGCTCCCTAGACACACAAACTAGCCGGCTCATCACAGTATGTATGAGGAAGGGAGCCGTATCCCCCATTTTACAGAAGGGGAGAAGGGACGGAGATGGAGGTTAAGTGACTCTCCCAAGGTGTCTGTGCTGAGCTGGTGCTAGAACTCCATGGAATTTCAGACCCATGCCCCGACCACTAGACTAAGCTGTGTGACATGCATTTGGTCAGTAGAGGAAGAATTATATTCCAGTAGTACTTCTAAATTCTTGTTACAATGTCTGAGTAATATTTTATACCGGTACAATCTTAGCATCATACCCATATATCTAGACAGCACACATGGAACAGCTCTAATTTTTCAGAGCCACCTGGTAGAAAAGCAGAGGTGAAAGGAGAGGGGGCAGAATGCTGCCAGCAAGACCTGCCCAATCGGTGTTTAATTTAAAGCGTTTTCATTAAGTCCTGAACTGAGGTGACACCATGTCCACATCTATCAACACACAATAACAACTGCGGATGGGGCTTAGCCCGGGGATCTCCGTCCCCCGCCCCCTTTTGTGGCAGAATGAGGAAACACACAATCGCCACAGCAACCCCATCATCGCTTTTGTTGTTTTGATTAGAGCAGACCCGTGGGTAACTTGAGCGGATCGTCCCTGGTGCCAGCGGGGAGCCAAAAAGCCAGGAGCAGAAAATGACCCAAGTGTTTCTGGTTCTTCACGCTGGACACCTCGCGCGGTGCCCTGCACCTCGCCCACCCCGCTGCACTGACAGCACCAGCCGGGGAGGGGGGGGTCGGGAAACCGGCCAGGCTCCATCCCGGGAATGTGGCGGATCCTGGGTTTCTCCAGCATCCCACGCACGTAAACAAACCTCCCCAGATCCTCCCCCGGGGCGCACCGCGCCCGAGCCCGCCCGGCGGCGCATCCCCGCCGCTCACGCCCCCCACCCGAGAGCGGGACCACGCGCGGACAAAACGACCCGGCCCGCTGGATAACCCGGGAGCCGAACCGCGGGGCGGCTCAGCGGGGCATCCCCGGCCCCGACTAGGCCCCTTCCGCCGCCACCGGCCCAGCCCGGCGCGGCTCCAGCGGGAGGCTCCAGCGGCGCCCGGCGGGGGCCCTTTACCTGCTGATCTTCTGGGCGAAGGCGCGGCGCTCGGCCATGGCCGCGGCTGCTCGGGCGGGCGGCGGAACGCGGCTCCCCCTCGCCTTCCTCGCGGCGGCGGCGGCTCGGCCGGGAGCAGCGGAGGAGCCGGGAAGGGGCGCCGTAATGCTCCGCAGAGACACGCACCCGGAATGGGCCGGCCCGGCATGCAACCAGCTTCCACGCTGACAATCCCAGCCCACCCCTTCCAGGCGAGGGTGGGGGGGGGGAGAGGATGAGCCGCTCTTAGCCGATATGCGGTGCGGAGGGGGAGGGGGGGCCAAGCGCTGTCTGAGGAGTTATTGTCCCATTTTAGGGCGGGGGTTAGGGCAGAGGTGCCCCAGGTTCTCAGATCTCCTCCTGGGGAGTCCCCCTCCCCCCGCCCTAGCCAGCGCCGGGAACAGGGGCCCCAGGGAAAGGGGGGGGCGATGCCACGCTTCTTAACTCCACAGAAGTCCACGGAAGAGGGGGGCGGGGGCGTTTTGCGGGCACACGCCGGGGAGAAGCGCCAGGGCAGCCTCCCAGATGATCATTTCCAGGCCTTTCCCAGTTTGGGGGGGGGGGGGTTACCCAGCTGTGTTGGAACCACGTCCCAGACCCAGAGGGAGTGGAAATCCAGCCCCTGGCTTGGGCCCCGCAATACAGGGGCCGGGCTTTGTTCCGCGGTGTCAGCTCTCTGGGCAGGGGCTCCGGTTCTGTACATTGCGCGGAGTCCCCTCACCCCATAACGCCGATCTCAGCACACGTCTCCCCAGGAGATCTCAAAGCACTTGGCAATCATTCAGACCTATTTAGCCTCACACCATCCCTCCAAGTAGGGTTATCCTCATTTTACAGATAGTAAAGTGAGGCATAGAGAGGCCAAGTGATTGACCCAAGGTCTCACACACCCAGTCTGATTCTAGATCAGTGGTGTCCAATAGAAATTTGATGCTAACCACACTTGTGGTTTTGAATTTTTCTTATTCACCACATTATAAAAAAAGGATTAAAAAACATACTACAAATGACATTTCAACTTATTTTTATTACTATCAAAAATAAGTAGATATTACCAAAAATATTAATAGGTACTACGAACACAAAATTACTTCAGGGTGACATTTTGCATTCTTTTTCTTGTACCATACCCCTGAAATCTGGTATGTTCATGCATTAGCCATCATTCAATAGCCTACATGTGGCTAGTGGTGAACGTATTGAACACCACTGATTTAGACCATTCCTGAGTGGTGTTTGTCTAACCTGTTCTTTAAAATCTCCAATGATGAAGATTCTACAACCTCCCTAGACAATTTATTCCAGTGCTTAACCATCCTGACAGTTAGTAAGTTTTTTCTAATGTCCAATCTAAACCTCCCTTGCTGCAATTTAAGCCCATTGCTTCTTGTCCTATCCTCAGAGGTTAACAAAAACAATTTTTCTTCCTCCTCCTTGTAACAACCTTTTACATATTTGAAAACTGTTATCATGTCCCCTCCCAGTCTTCTCTTTTCCAGATGGAACAAACCCATTTTTTTCAATTTTCTCTCATAGGTCATATTTTCTAGAGACCTTTAATCATTTTTGTTGCTCTTCTCTGGTTCTCTCCAATTTGTCCACATCCTTCCTGAAATGTGGCATCCAGAATAGGTCACAATATTCCAGTTGAGGCCTAATCAGAGCGGAGTAGAGCAGAATTATTTTCTCGTACAGCCCTCTTACAACACTCCTTCCTAATACATCCCGGAATGATGTTCACTTTTTTTGCAACAGCGTTACACTGTTGACTCATATTTAGTTTGTGCTCCACTATGATCCCCAGATCCCTTTCTGCAGTACTCCTTCCTAGGCAGTCATTTCCCATTTTGTATGTGTGCAGCTAATTGTTCCTTCCTAAGTGGAGTACTTTGCATTTGTCCTTATTGAATTTCATCCTATTTACTTCAGACCATTTCTCCAGTTTGCCCAGATCATTTTTTATTTTAATCCTATCCTCCAAAGCACTTGCAACCCCTCCCAGCTTGGTATCATCTGCAAACTATATAAGTATACTCTGTATGCCATTATCTAAATAATTGATGAAGATATTGAACAGAACCGGACACAGAACTGACCGCTTCAGGACCCCACATGCTCTTCCAGCATGACTGTGAACCACTGAGAACTACTCTCTGGGAATGGTTTTCCAACCAGTTTTGCACCCACCTTATACTAGCTCAATCTAGGTTGCATCTCCCTAATTTGTTTATGAGAAGGTCATGTGAGACAGTATCAAAAGCTTTACTAAAGTAAGGATATACAGTAAACCCTCGATTTAACGGACCCCGATTTAACGGACTTCGGATGCAACGGACAAAATTTCCGATGCATCCGAAATCCGTTTTGGGGGCTGCCGGCTCCCGCCCCAGGGAGCCGGCTGGGTTGACAGCTCCCGCCCGGCTCCCCGCAGCGGGGACCCCTGCGGGAGCTGTCAAACCCCCCCCCCCGCCCCCCCGCCCGGCTCCCCGCAACGGGGAGCCGGGCGGGGGGGGGGGGGCGTTTGAGAGCCCCCGCTCGGCTCCCCGCAGCAGGAAGCCGGGCGGGGGGGTTTGACAGCTCCCGCCGGGCTTCCCGCTGGGGGGAGCCGGGCGGGAGCTGTCAACCCCCCGTCCAGCTCCCCGGAACGGGGAGCCGGGGGTGGGGGGGGGGGTTTGAGAGCCTCCGCTCGGCTCCCCGCAGCGGGAAGCCGGGCGGAGGGGTTGACAGCTCCCGCTCGGCTCCCCCCAGCTGGAAACCGGGCGGGAGCTGTCAACCCCCCCGCCCGGCTCCCCGCAACGGGGAGCCGGGCGGGGGGGGGCGTTTGAGAGCCCCCGCTCGGCTCCCCGCAGCGGGAAGCTGGGCGGGGGGGTTTGACAGCTCCCGCCGGGCTTCCCGCTGGGGGGAGCCGGGCGGGAGCTGTCAACCCCCCCGCCCGGCTCCCCGTAACGGGGAGCCGGGCGGGGGGGGGGGGCGTTTGAGAGCCCCCGCTCGGCTCCCCGCAGCGGGAAGCCGGGCGGGGGGTTTGACACCTCCCGCCGGGCTTCCCGCTGGGGGGAGCCGAGCGGGAGCTGTCAACCCCCCCGCTCGGCTCCCCGTAACGGGGAGCCAGGCGGGGGGGGGGCGTTTGAGAGCCCCCGCTCGGCTCCCCGCAGCGGGAAGCCGGGCGGGGGGGTTTGAAAGCCTCCGCTCGGCTCCCCGCAGCGGGAAGCCGGGCGGGAGCTGTCAACCCCCCCGCCCGGCTCCCCGCAACTGGGAGCCGGGCGGGGGGAGGGGGTGGGGTGGGCTGACTCACGGCTGGCTCCATATAACGGACTAATTCGGGCGGGGGGTGTCCGTTGTCACCCGAAAGTCCGTTATTTAATGATTTTAAAAAATTATTAAATAACGGACTTTCGGTTTTAACGGACACCCCCCGCCCGAATTAGTCCGTTATATGGAGGTTTCACTGTACCATGTCTATGGCTTCCCTGTATCCACAAGGTTTCTTACCCTGTCTAAGAAAGCTATCAGGTTGGTTTGACAGGTTTTGTTTTTGACAAATCCATGCTGACTGTTACTTATCACCTTATTATCTTCCAGATGTTTTTCATAATTAAGTCATACCTTGATTGCCATGACATCGCAATGAGACCATTTTTTCGCTTTAAGAAGTAATAGCCACTCATAGCTATGAGAAACCAATCTCAATCTGATGTGTTGGCTCCAGACTTCACTCCAGTGAATTATGTGGCTCTAATACACATTAATTTCACTTTATGTCAGCGGTTCTCAACCTTACCTTTACCGCGATCCCTTTTTTCTGCGCGACCTCTTGTGTGTCCGCTGAAAAGCCGCCGAATGAATTACTTCCGCATTCAGTGACTATTTTCGGCGGACATGCCGAGCGTTCCCGAAATAGCTCGGCATTTCCGCCGAAAAGCCGCCGAAAGCGGAAGCGATCGTGAACACAGCGGCGGCTTTTCAGCAGAAAAAAACAGCTCGTGACCCCTCGGGAATGGGTCGGCGACCCTCCGAGGGGTCGCGATCCCCAGGTTGAGAACCCCTGCTTTATGTGGCTTTGGTTCAGGTTTATGTAGATTTGCATTCCCTGAGTTTGGTTTCAAACAACCCCTGAAGCTCAAGATGAATCTAGCAAGTTTCACCTGGTTTTGAACTTGAACGATGAAAACTTTGCATGGTTTTTATAATGAAACCGTAAACAAATCCAGGTTCTTTCCCTTTAACAGACCTTTTGTTGAATGCTGCTGTTATTATTTGCATTGCCTAGGGGCCCCAGTCATAAATCAAAATCCATTATGCTAAGTGCTGTACAAACACAGACCAAAAAGATAGGCCCTGCTAAAAGGCCTTGCAGTCTAAGTATAAGATGAGAGCCAACAATAGATATAGACAAATGGGGGAGACCAAGCAAACAATGAGTCGTTACTGGTCAGCATGATAGGCACTGGTCTTTGCATACTAGCAGCCTAACCGTTTTCACTGACCTATGAATTTTAAGTTTGTGATTAAACCAATTAAATTTCACTTAGTATAGCATTTGCAAAAAACGGAAACCAACTCTAGTATTTGCAACAAGGTGAAAGCCAGGACAAAAACTGAACTTAATTGGGGAAAGGAGGGATTTGTGGAGTCAGCAGGAGTAGCTGAGAAGGGAGTTGCTGAGCTAAAACAGATGCCCTGTCTCCACAAGGGAAATCTTCTAAAACATTTTCACTGTAACTAGCACAGTTCCTGCTCACCATGTTTAGTGCAGGCTAAATTGTGATAGGGTCTAAAAACCTTGTCAGCTCCCCATCTACTAAGACTCCTAATGATGCTAATATCAGTGATGACAAGGTCATAGTGAATGGACTCTGACTCCATCAGGGCTAACGGGCTAGATTCTATGCTGAGTCTCGGAAGGCAGAGCCTGCAGCAATAGGCAAAGACGGCTTTATGCCACCTTTGTATTGCCTAGATTCTGAGCTGTTGTAGGGCTGTGTAGAACTGGAATGGACCCACTATAAACTAGAAGAGTCCAGGGGCAACCGTAGGCTTCTCAGAAGCCCTATAGTACTGAGTGCTATGACCGTGTCCCCTCTCACTCCACTCGCAGCTTTGCTGCTCCAGCAGTTCACCTTGCCGGTGGCTGCGAGGAGGCTGGAGAGCATCTCACAAGGCTCCTATGCCAGGGAAATTCTCCTCTACATCTTTTATGCTGGAACTGTAGCAGCATATAGCCCCCTGGAGTAATGGTCAGAATCCTGCCCAGTAGCTCCAAAATCTCCTCCCTCTATTTTTTCTCCTGAACTTTAAAACTCTCCCCTTGCCTAATACAAATTTAGAAGGGAATCAGATATATGCACCATACTTTCAACCCAAACTAGTACAATTTATGTTTGTTAAGGTGGCAACTATAACTGTAAAGGGGGGGGGATTTATTTTAATGTTTTTTTTGGGGGGGGGGAGACTGAACTGTTACCTAGAATACTTTCTAGATGGTATTGTTTCAAAGCCACTCTTTCCCAATATACTCTGTACATTAAATCTACAGTGGGAAACTATTAATAGTAATCAAGGAAGTGTCCATTATACCTAGTGTTAATTCACCATGTTCCATCTGTTTGCATTGTATTAATATTTCTAACCCACTGAATATGCAATCTAAAAATCTATCAGTTTTTAACACTTGGAAAGATACTATTTTCCAGTGGCATCGAATTATTCTGCTTCTCAGTTTATGTGCATGCACTGTATTTCCATTGTGCAGATGGCAGTGATAGCCAAGGCCCCAATCCTGCAAACACTTGCACACGTACTCAACTTTCTGCATGTGAGACGCCCCATTGGAGTCAGTGGGATTGCTCACATATATAAAGTTAATCAAATACTGGAGTGATTGGGGCCTATTACAAACTGCAGTCATGTAATAAACTGGATGAAAATATGTAAGACACACACATATACGGTAGTCAAAAGCAAAGACTTATTGTATGGCACTTGAAAATAGCTTCTTTATAGAGGAGGGAAATTAATTCATTTTAGGGCACACTGAAGATGTTGTGTAGAACTACTTAGAATATCAATCTCTTAGATGGTAGCCTCATAAAGTGTACAGGATAAATCAATTAGATCACTCCACATGAATGATTTCACATCCGAGAATACATGAGCTAAGCAGTCTTGGCCTTCTGCAATCCTGCCCATAAACCTCTTAGTTTTCAGCAGCTTCAACAAAGCACACAACCTGCGAGTCCCACCATCGAGACCTGGTACTCCACCTGGCACATGTACAAGCATATCAAGATTAAGTTCTACATCTGGCCCTCCAACGACTACATTGCACAGGTGCACTGGGGCAGGTGTACCAGCTGGGGGTGGAGGACCTCCTGATCTTGCTCGTATTGCATAACCCCGACAATGTCGACAGTAATAAATACTTCGGGGCCATAGAGCTGCTGCTAATGGGGGGCTTGGCCACCTTTCCCTCCCACCAGCGCATCGGCGGCTTCCATCTGACCAACCACTCCTTCTGGTAGCCAATGGGCCCCATATGTGGGTGGACGCTGACCCACAACCAGTTAAATAAGACACTCGGGTTGTTTTGCATGGCTCAGATGAACACCTTTGGGCCCTTCCCCAACAACCAGCAGTACGTGGGCAACTATGACAACGCTTGCAACATTAAGTCCATCATGGGGGACACCACTCAGGACTGGGTGGGCAGGGCACAGGTGGTCATCAAGACCCACTGGAAGTTTTGGTTTAACAAGATTCCCCCCTTTGAGAAACAGCTAAGCTCAATGCACATGCTGGAGGGCGACCCTGTGCTGCAGGCCCGTCACCAAAAGATGATGGACGGACGCCCTCTACCTTTGATACCAAGCATGAGGGCTTTGAAATGCTGCAATCAATAAAATGGCGTTGTACCCAATTAAGCGTGTCTGTCATCACTGGGACCTTAAAATAGCACCATCTTCTTAAAGAACCGCCACAAAATGTTTCCTTCTTCTCTTCCACCTCCCCGTATGGAATTTCCTTTCTGAAATTCCACTAGTCTTAGATGCAGGATGGACAATATTCAATCCTGTACCAGTGGCAAATATAAGGTCCTATTTCTTTCAACTCTTCAGACCAAACATTGTGAGACTTACACCACTGCAAAGAGAAGATTCTTATCACTACAGCAAGGGACACAGCACGTGGTTCTAGTCCCGTAACTTACTGAGAGACTGGGCTTTAGAATTATGATGATATTGCACACAGAGAAGCTAATACTGATAATTCAGAGGTTTATAAGATTGATTATAATTTGTCTTTCCTTCCAAATGCTAAACTACTGGACTCATAGTAACAAGAGAACCTGGCTTGGCAGATAGAGACATGAAAAATAGTCCCAATTTTTTTAAACTTCCTAAATATAGGTTAAAGACTTTCTAAAATAATTTTTCCATTAAATTTGTGGCATATAGTGAATATATAATAATATGAGGCATAATTTTCAAAAGCATGCAAGTACCATTGATCTTTCATTGACTCCTATGTCACTTTTGAAAATGGCACTTAATTTTTCTGTTTTAATAAATTCAATTTTCTACAGAGACTTAGGAAGTTAGGAATCTAAGTCTCAATGGAAGTTAATGGGACTTAGATTCCTAACTCACTTTTGAAAATTTTTACCTGTGGTGTAAAGATTTTATGATTGATTATTTATCAGGATGGCTTAACTCGTAGAACTTGAGCAATGTGGCTTTCCCAAATAAAACCTTTAAACTACACCATTGTGCAGTGTAACATACCATTGCAAATATCTGCAATATATTCTTCATGCATTGTTTCAGATTATATTTTCCCTTCTCACTGTAGATCTAACTTGATCATTTGATAAATTTTGTATGATCAATTGTAGCTGGAACTCTGTGCTGTTCTTCCAAGATATGCAGCACAGTAAGGCACAACACAAGGGGGATGGATGCAAAAATAGCTTTAAGCCACATTTGCATGCATTTGATTCTGAGCTCCATGTCCAGGATCCCTTGTAGCACTCAGCCGGCCCTGCACAGGAAGGTTGCATCCACAATGCACTGTAAAGTACAGAATTCAGGAGCTGCTCTAATTTACCATGTCCCCCTTCCAGGCTTCCTATTAGCTATTGCACAGCAGCTGATAAATGAGAATCTCTGTCACTAGATGTATTGGATAGAGCTGGGCAAATTTTTCTCTCTCTTTTTTTTTTTTAGAAAATAGTAAAGTCACACCAAAAATGCATTTTTCAGGGCACCAAAACTATTCACAAGCTAGGGTTGAATTTGGTAAATAGTTTTGGCTGGAAAAAGGCTGGAAATGTCTAAATATTTTTGACATGTTGACATTTTGTTTTTAAATGACCTTTTCAAACTGAAATGTTGATTCAAGAGATTATGTTTGACCCAAATTACATTTTGGGGTGATTTTGGCAAGAAAAAATTGGGGGGGGGGGAATCAGTTTTGGTTCAAAAAGAACCAAATTTTTGGATTCAGATAGTGAACCAAGAAGTCAGTTAATAGCTCAGCTCTCGTTGGGATTCCACTCCTGCTCAACTCGTGTTCTTAGGAGGAGGCCTGTGTAGGGCAGCTTCTGGCTGCCCTATGCCATGCCCATGTCAGAAGATTTCTCCCTCTGCCAGCTAAGGGGCTCGTAGGGTGCCCATATATCACCGAAGCAGCATATCCTTCGCATGCCACATCCTTCCTTTAAAAGAAAAAAAAAACTTTTGTTTTCATTTTGTTCAAGCAGGTAAATATTCATAAGTAGCAAAAAGTATAGAAGTAATATTAGAGATGGGAAAATCCTGACTTCATGTTATCTAATGTGTAAGATCTGCAGACATAAAGAACGTATATTTAAGTCTCCAAGCTATAAAATGAATAAAATGAATATAGTCTTGTAGCTAATGTAGATTAAACCATTATTTATATTCCCTCAGTGTAGCATTATGCATTGCCGATTGATGGGCTTTCTCCATTTATTTGGTCTAAATATGAAAAAAAAATCTCTCAACCCAGTGAACCTCAACAAGCAAATATCAGAAAAATAATAGAAACATATCTTGTTACTTTCCAGATAGCTGCAGCCCAGCAACAAACTACCACATCAGTGCCAATGAATTTAAATCATATCAGATGGGTGAGGCTGGTAGAAATGTATACATGACCTTGTAAGGAAGACCAACAGATACTGTAGATTGACTGTCTCAACATTTTTCAGCGCATGGAACATTAACCAACAGAATGAAGGAAAAACTGAAGATCTGTAAGAAAACGTGCAGTTTCTTTTCGAGTATGCTCCCAATAACACCAAACACTAACATTCACGTTATCAACAAATCTTGTCTCCATACTACTGACAAGCAGTATGACTGATCTTCTGGTTCAGAACCATAAACTCTGAAATCTAAACCTACTGCTGCCACTGGCTCGGCCTCAATTTACTCATCTCTAAAACTGTAGATAATCTTTACTTGAAAAGGTGGCATGGAACTAATTCTCTAAATTTTATACATCACTTGTGAAAATATAAAGTGGTATGCAAGAGCTATGTAGTACTCTGATCCTGCAACCATTATTGAAGTAGTGCCATGAATAATGCTATAGAAGTCAATAGCAGTACTCGCAGAAAGCTTTATACGGGGGTGTCAAGGTTCGTGCCCCCAGGCGGGGCAGTGAGGCCTAGTGGCCAGAACCCCTGACGAGCCCCCTCAGCTGGGGGCAGTGCGGCCCACTGGCCAGAGTCAATAACAGCCCCCTTGGCTGGGGCAGTGTGGCCCAATGGCCAGAGTCAATAACCGTCCCCCTTCACTGGGGCAGTGTGGCCTAGCGGCCCTGCGCCTGACCCCCACTCAGCGGGGAGATCCAACCGCAACACGCTGAGTGGCTTCGGGCGGGCAATACCACTCCCTCACTATTCTGGGGTCAGTGCCTACCGGATCGAGCGACGGGGTTCCTTGGCCGGTTGCTGGTCCCCCGTATGTGGCTGGGTCCGTCGCCCCCCACGTCAGGTAGCGGTCTATGGCTCCTGGCTGGCTGTAGTCGGCGTCAGGCTCTAAGGAAGGGTCCTGCCACGGCTCCAGCTCCGGCTCCTGGTGTGGCTGGGGCTGGTCCTCCGTGGGAGCTCTCCAGGCACGTCCTCCTCCTTCGGCAGTCCTCCCAGACTGAGCTGTGCTCCCTTCCTTTATACTGCCTGAGCACTTGGAGCATGCCCAGTACAGTGGGGGCGGGACTTCCGCTGCCAGAACTTCCGGCCAGGGGCAGCCCTGGCCCGTGCGGGGCCGGTCCGCCCCGTCACACACACCCCCCCTTAGGACGGACCCTGTGGTCTGGTCCGCCTCTTCGGTCTCCGCCCCTCCCTGCCTGGAGAAGAAATCTGCGTTAGCGTGGGCCTTACCCGGGCGATGGTAGACGCAGAAGTCGTAGGGCTGGAGCGAGAGGTACCAACGCATAATTTGGGGGTTCGTGTCCTTCATGCTGTCTAGCCATCGAAGGGGGGCGTGGTCCGTGACCAGCTTGAAGGGGTTCCCCAGCAAGTAATACCGCAGGGCGTCAATAGCCCATTTCACCGCCAGGGCTTCTTTCTCCACGGTGGCATAGTGTCGCTCTCGGGGGAACAACTTACGGCTCAAATACAGCACCGGGTGTTCTTCTCCGTCATGTTCCTGGGAGAGCACGGCCCCCACGCCTCCCTCTGAGGCATCTGTCTGTAGTATAAAGTCCTTTGTGAAGTCGGGGTGCCGTAGGACCGGTTCCCGTGCGAGACATTCTTTCAGGGTCTTAAAGGCCTCTTCGCACTGGGCCGACCACCGTACCTTCTGTGGCTGGGAGTTCCTTGTCAGGTCCGAGAGGGGTGCCGCGATGGAGGCGAAGTCGGGCACGAACCGTCTGTAATAGCCCGCTAGGCCCAGGAACTGGCGGACCTGTTTCTTCGTCCTTGGTGTGGCTGTATCTCTAAGGGCCTGGACCTTATCGACGAGGGGGCTCAATTTCCCCCCGCCTACCACATACCCCAGGTACCTCACCTCTTCCTGTCCCAGGTGGCACTTTGCCGGGTTGGCCGTCAGGCCGGCCGCGCGGAGGGCCTGCAGCACTTCCCTCAGGTGTCGTAGGTGGTCTTCCCAGTTGCTACTATAGATAACGATGTCGTCAATATAGGCTGCGGCGTACTGGTCGTGTGGTAGCAGGACCTGGTTCATCAGCCGTTGGAAGGTCGCGGCTGCGCCATGCAGCCCAAATGGCATCGTTACAAACTGAAAGAGACCGAACGGCGTCGAGAACGCTGTCTTCTCTTGGGAATTTGGGGTCAGCGGGATTTGCCAGTACCCTTTGGTGAGGTCCAGCGTTGACAGGTACTTCGCACCCCCCAGTCGTTCTAGGAGCTCGTCTATTCGGGGCATCGGGTAGGCGTCGAACCTGGAGATGGCATTGACCTTCCGGAAGTCGATACAAAATCGGGAGGTCCCGTCCGGCTTAGGAACCAGGACGATTGGGCTACGCCATTCGCTCTTTGACTCCTCAACTACCCCCATCTCCAGCATGGTATCGAGCTCTCTCTTCACGGCCTCCCACATCTTTCGGGGTAACGGCCGGTGGGGGTTCCTCACCTTCTGGCCCGGTGTGGTCGCTATGTGATGGCTTGTCCGGTCAGTACGCCCCGGTCGGGCGGACAAAACGTCCGGAATGTCCTGGACAAGCCTTTGTACCTGTGCCTGCTGGGTCGGGGTGAGGCCTGCGCCCAGCGTCACCGGTTTTGGGTCCGGGGGCCCCCCGGCTAGGGGCCCCAATTCAGGTTCCGGGGGGGACGGGCTGATGAGCATTGCCTCCCGGGATTTCCACGCTTTCAGGAGGTTCACGTGGTATACGCGGGTCTCCTTTCGCCGCCCTGGTAGTCGGACCTCGTAGTCCACCTGGCCCACTCGTCGGGTGATCTCGAAAGGCCCCTGCCACTTGGCCAAGAGCTTCGATTCGGTGGACGGCAACAGGAGTAACACCCGATCTCCCGGTTTGAAGCTCCGTATCTTAGCCCCCCGGTTGTAGAGCCGCTCTTGCGTTTTCTGGGCCTGTTCCAGGTTCTCCCTGGCGAAGTCGCTCAGTGCCCGGAGTCGTTCCCGTAGCCGTAGAACGTAGTGGGTAGTCCCTAGGACTCTCGTCTCCTGGGCCTCCCACTCCTCCTTAAGGAGGTCAAGGATCCCCCGCGGCTGTCTCCCATATAAAAGTTCAAAGGGTGAGTATCCAGTTGACGCCTGTGGCACCTCCCTTACAGCAAACAGGAGGGCTGGTAGCAGGGTATCCCAATGCGAAGGGTCTTCCTCCACGAACTTCCGTAGCATGGACTTCAGTGTACCATTAAAGCGCTCCACTAGTCCATCCGTCTGCGGGTGGTACACGGACGTGCGGAGGGTCCGGATGTTCAGGAGGCGGCATAGTTCCGCTATCAATTTAGAGGAAACGTTCGTGCCCTGGTCTGTCAATATCTCCGCGGGGATCCCCACCCTGGCGAAGATCTTAACGAGCTCGGCTGCGATCATGGGCGCTGTGGCGGATCGCAGGGGGACGGCCTCGGGATACCGGGTAGCGTAATCCACGACCACCAGAATGAAGCGGTTCCCCGTCTTGCTCTTCTCCAATGGGCCCACCAGGTCCATTCCGATCCGTTCGAAGGGGACCCCGACTACTGGCATGGGTACCAGCGGGGCCCTGGCCACTCCCTTTGGCCCGGCCCGCTGGCATTCCGGGCAGGATGCACAATAGTCCCGGACCTCGTGGTGAATGCCTGGCCAGAAGAAGCGGCGGGCCACCCGCTGGAGGGTCTTCTCCCGTCCCAGGTGTCCTGCCCAGGGTTTAGCATGGGCCAGCCGCAGGAGGCTTGAGCGTAACCTCCTAGGCACCAACAGTTGCCTGATCGGTTCGGGGTTCGGTGGGTCCTGCACCACTCGATACAAGCGGTCCTGCCAAATCTCGAACTGGGGCCCCTGGGGAAGTGTCGTGTCGGGGTCTGCGCCTGGCTTGGGGGTGGTAGCCTGCTCCCAAGCTCTGCTCAGGGTTGGATCTTCCCTCTGCTCCAAGAGAAAGTCCCCATCACGCTCCCATTCCTCTCTGGTTCCTTCCATGGTGGGCTGGTCATTGGCCTGGGGCCTGGGCGGTGCCCCTTCAGTTGAGGTTCCCTCCCCTGGGTCAGGCTCCGGTGGCCGCCCGAACAACCCCCTCCGTGGAGGCCTTGTCCCAGCTGGCGCTGGGGCCAGTGTTTGGTACCCCTTGAGGATTTCGCCAAAGTCTGGCCAGTCTCGTCCCAATACCGCCGGGTACGCCAGTCTCGGGATCACGCCCACCCGGAGGCCCATCCTCCGGGGACCCACCTCCACCTTCACCCATGTCGTGGGGTACGGCCGGATGTCCCCGTGCACGCACTGCAAGTGCATCGGTGGGCCTGTGGGTCTAAGGCCGGGGATCAGCCCTTCCCGTACGAGGGTCTGACTGCACCCTGAATCCACAAGGGCCTGCGTGGTGAGCCCCTGGATCCGCACGGGGATCACTATCTTCCCCGCCGTTGGGCCCCGAGCCCTTCGGCCCGCAACGCAGACTTGCGCGTAGCTGCAGTCCATAAAGGGGCACTCTCGCCGGAAGTGGCCCTCTTGTCCACACTCCCAGCAGCGCTCTCGATTCTCTCCGGCCCTTGGCCTCTCCTGTCGCGGGCTTCCTCCCTCTCGCGGGTATGGTTCCCCCCGGCCCGGGGTTCGGCTGGTCCGGGGTCGATGTTCCGGGGTAGCCGGTCGTGGGGTTGGGGGCCGGACTAGGGGCGGTGGAGCTCGAGTCCCCCTTCCTTGGGATTTACCTTTATCGGGTCCGGCCTTCCTGGGAGGGTTCCAGTCTGCCTTGGGCGGTGCCTCGCCGCCCTCGGCGGCCATATAGTCCTCCATCAAGCCCACGGCATCCGACAGCGTCGTAGGTCGGTGCCGGCGTACCCAGGCTCTTCCCCCCGCCGGGAGGATCTGTGTGAACTGTTCCAAGGCCACTTTCTCTGCTACCTGAGGCCCTGTCAGTCCGTCGGGATTCAGCCACCGCCAGCAGAGATCTCGCACCCGCTGGGCCACCGCCCGTGGACGGGCCCCCGCCGGATATGGTTCCTGGCGGAGGCGTTGGCGGTAGGTTTCAGGGTTGATGCCGGTGTGGTCCAAAATAGCCGCCTTCACCTTTAGGTATTCAAGGGCCTCCTGGGGTTCGAGGCTGCGATAAGCGGCCTGTGCCTGCCCCGTCAGATACGGGGCTAGCAGGGTAGCCCAATGTTCTTGGGGCCACCGGGCCGCCGTCGCCACCCGCTCGAAGGTGACCAGGAATGCCTCTGGGTCATCGTCGGGGCCCATCTTGGTGAGACGCACCGGCAGCTCGCCAGCCGTCCATCCGTGTCCTGCTGCTGCGGGTATGGGACCAGCGGCACCGGCGGGGCGTATCAGGGTGGCCATCTGCTGCACCAGGTGCTCTTGCTGCGCGTGTTGCTGGGCTGCTAGGTCCCGTAGGAGTTGCTGCTGCTGCTCCTGCTGTTGGGCCATCAACCGCTGTTGCTGGGTGGCCATCTGCTGCATCAGCTGAGTCTGCTGCTGCTGCTGCTGGGCGGCCTGTTCTTGCTGCCTCTCCACCATCCATTTTAACAGTTTCTCGGGATCCATCTTGCTCAGCGATGGAGTTCCCGTCCCTCACTAGTCTGTGATTGGGCCTCTCGGCAGGCCCGCTCAATGGGGTATCGTTAGCTCACTGGGCTTCGATTGGGCCTCTCAGCAGGCCCGGATCAATGCCCGCGTTCTCCACCACGTGTCAAGGTTCGTGCCCCCAGGCGGGGCAGTGAGGCCTAGTGGCCAGAACCCCTGACGAGCCCCCTCAGCTGGGGGCAGTGCGGCCCACTGGCCAGAGTCAATAACAGCCCCCTTGGCTGGGGCAGTGTGGCCCAATGGCCAGAGTCAATAACCGTCCCCCTTCACTGGGGCAGTGTGGCCTAGCGGCCCTGCGCCTGACCCCCACTCAGCGGGGAGATCCAACCGCAACACGCTGAGTGGCTTCGGGCGGGCAATACCACTCCCTCACTATTCTGGGGTCAGTGCCTACCGGATCCAGCGACGGGGTTCCTTGGCCGGTTGCTGGTCCCCCGTATGTGGCTGGGTCCGTCGCCCCCCACGTCAGGTAGCGGTCTATGGCTCCTGGCTGGCTGTAGTCGGCGTCAGGCTCTAAGGAAGGGTCCTGCCACGGCTCCAGCTCCGGCTCCTGGTGTGGCTGGGGCTGGTCCTCCGTGGGAGCTCTCCAGGCACGTCCTCCTCCTTCGGCAGTCCTCCCAGACTGAGCTGTGCTCCCTTCCTTTATACTGCCTGAGCACTTGGAGCATGCCCAGTACGGTGGGGGCGGGACTTCCGCTGCCAGAACTTCCGGCCAGGGGCAGCCCTGGCCCGTGCGGGGCCGGTCCGCCCCGTCACAGGGGGTAGTATGCATTTGCAGATCTGGGTCAGTCATAATTAAATGAACTTGAATAAATTGTTTGTAAGCACACTTATTCTCTAAAGAAATACATTTGTACATAATAAGGAAGAGAATGATTTTACAAACCTCACACGCACAGACCTGCTAAAATGCAGTTATACTCCATGAATTGCCTCTGTCAAAATGTCCACTGCTTGCATCCGACGAAGTGGGTATTAGCCCACGAAAGCTTATGCTTCAAAACTTTATAGTTAGTCTTTAAGGTGCCACAGGACTTTGTTACCTCTGCTATTCCAGACTAACACGGCTACCTCTCTGACTCTGTCAAAATGGCATCGTGGGGATCAGTATTTGACTTTCGCTGATTCAATAACAAAATTCCTAGATTCTTATTAAAAAGCTGCCTTTTCTAACTGCCATTTTGGCAAATTCAGCTTGTCCTTTGAAAGTTGAGTTGTGTTCTTTTTGAAATTAAAATAAAACTGGACCCTGTAGGCGAGAAAGAGACCAAACCTAAAATCAAAATAAAATACCTCCCTTCTGCTGTAATGGATAATCACATGATGAAAACTGCATCAAGTTTACATTTTTTGTTCAGTATTACTTCTATCTGCTACAGCCTGTTGATGGTGTTTATTAGGTTTCCTAAACATATATTTTTTATATTTTATTTGTATAAGACATTAGAAAAAAACATCATTTAATATGCTAGCTCTTAGATGGAGACACATTTATCTCCCTTCAAAGTTGTTCCTTATTATTTATTTTGTTGACCCTTTTTTCCAAGAAGTTTTAAAATTTAGGGTTACAATTGTTAAAATATGCATTATATATAAACAAGGACGATTCAGTTGTGATGTTACAGAATTGCAAGTTACAGTTCAATAATAATAGTGCAGTATTAATAGTGGAGTATACACAATAAAATGATAAATGCCAGTGACGTACAAAACATGAAGTGCAAAAATGAAATGCAGAGCCAATATTTAGAACCAAATTTATTTTTTGTTTGTTCATATTATAATATACCTTAAATATTATAATGTGGCTATATTTTGTATTCTGATCAATTATGTTACAGTTGTACTCTGCAGGATATTTAAGTAATATTTTAATTCCCCTGCCACTTTGGCCTTGCCCCTGCCTCCCTTCTATAAAGGTTCCAGCACCCTTGGCTGGCAGGAAATACCGCTTCTCCTTGCTGCTGCCAGTTCTCCACTGATTAGATTGCCAATGGAGAAGGGACCATGCAGGCTGCAGCATGGAGCGCATGTTGCCACTGCAGGGATAAAGCAGGATGAGACTTCTCCACTGAAGAATCAGCCACTGTCTGAAGGGGAGGAGGAGCCTTAGTCTGTCACAAAGGAGCCAAGACTGGGGCAGTCAAGATTGATAGAGCTTGAGTTCCTTGTAGGCACCTGGGGTTTCTACACACTGACTGTTCTTAGCAATGTCAGTGGGATTCTGTATAGACTAATAAAGCTGTTGGGAAAAAGACATTAGAAAAAATGCCTTGGACTGACTCTTGGGTAAATTCCTGCCTGCTCAAAGGCAGAGAAGAGAGCCCCAGTGCAAAGAATTAGACTGAAATGGATGTTAAGGGGAAATGTGTTTCACACTGTGTCATAAGTGTGGAGTGTGCCTTGCCTGGGTGGGGCTATGTTATCTGAGACAAAGTGTCATCAGAGCCTCAAGACCATGAGGAAGGGAGGGGTTTAGTTCAGTTTCGTTTTGGCTGGCCATGCGGCAGGGGCCAGAGTTTGTGAGCATCTCCAGCTGTGGAGATGACTCAGCGTTTCCTTCTTATATTTCTACTTAGCTGATGTAAGTGATCTTTAATATATTAAGCCTGTGCCTTTTTAGAGTGTTTCTCTCCTTTTCAGAAAGAAGTTAAGAAACCCCAGATTGTAAGCTGTACTATGTCTCTATTCTATAATCTTTTTCTTTATTAAATCTTGTTAGTTATAAAACGTGTAGTTTACTTCCCTTAAGGTTTTCTCTGCTTCCAGTCTGAGAAGGGAGAAGGGAAGGGAGTAAGTAAACAGATCAGCTCAAGTTATCAGCTGAAGAACGGTGCCTGTCTCTTCAACGGGAAGAGAGGAGGGGGGAAAGTGAATAGCCCCCAGGTGTCTAGCTCTGGCTCTCGAAGAGGGAAACAGAATTCAGAGAAGCAGCCTTCGGGTGACTGACTTTAGCTCCCAGGGAGGGGGACAAAGTTAGGGTAAAGAAGAAGTCCGGGGGCCCCTCTAAGGTTTTAGAAGTACAGTAAAACCTCGATTTAACGGACTTCGGATGCAACGGACAAAATTTTTAAGAAAGTCCGATGCATCCGAAATCCGTTTGTCGAGGTCCGGCTGCGGGCTCCCTGCTGCCGCCTGGGTCCCGGCAGCGGGCGGGCTGCCTGCCGGCTCCTGCCCAGGTCCTGCCTGCCGCCCGGGTCCTGGCAGCCAGCGGGAGCCCCTAGCCCCGGGGAGCGCGGATCATGCCGCGCTCCCCAGGCGGCGGCTGGAGCCGTGAGCCCCGGGGAACGCGGCGCATGGAGCCCCAAGCCCCGGGGAGCAAGCCCAGAGCCCCGGGGAGCGCTGATCAAGCTGCGCTCCCCGGGCAGCGGCTGGAGCCGCGAGCCCCGGGGAACGCGGCGCATGGAGCCCCGGGGAGCGAGCCCAGAGCCCCGGGGAACGCGGCGCCTGGAGCCCCGAGCCCCGGGGAGTGAGCCCTGAGGAACGTGGATCGAGCCGCGCTCCCCGGGCGGCGGCTGGAGCCCCGAGCCCAGGCAGCCAGCGGGGACTGGGGCCGGGGCGCATGGGGGACCAGGGCAGGGGTTTTTTTTTGTTTTATTTAAACCAAAATCGGCGGCTTTTAGGCGGAGGGGCAGTACAGTAAAACCTCGAATTAAGGACTAATTGGGCAGGCTGTGTTTTTTTTAATTATTAAATAACGGACTTTTGGTTTTAACGGACACCCAGTCGCCCGAATTAGCCCGTTAAATCGAGGTTTTACTGTACACCCGGATGGTAGCAGCCGTAAAACCCCCAGAATCCCACTAGTAAAAAAGGGAGAAGTCTAGGAGTGTAAAGACTTAATTTAGCTAGGAAACAGCTTAGTTGAGTAGTTTAGCTAGTAAAGAGTCCCAGCTTTTGTACTCATAAGAACATAAGAACATAAGAACGGCCATACTGGGTCAGACCAAAGGTCCATCTAGCCCAGCATCCTGTCTACCGACAGTGGCCAATGCCAGGTGCCCCGGAGTGAGTGAACCTAACAGGTATGATCGAGCGATCTCTCTCCTGCCATCCATCACCCCCCTCTGACAGACAGAGGCTAGGGACACCATTCATTACCCATCCCGGCTAATAGCCATTTATGGACTTAGCCTCCATGAATTTATCCAGCTCTCTTTTAAACCCTGTTATAGTCCTAGCCTTCACAGCCTCCTCAGGTAAGGAGTTCCACAGGTTGACTGTGCGTGTCCGGGAGGGACACGGGGCCAGCGAAGAAGCGGACGTCAGCCGGCAGAGGGCGCTCCAGAGTCAAAAGAGCTAATTCCCAGGACGACCAGACAGGGGTGCCGCCGGGTGAGTGACCGGCCCCGTGACAGCCCCATATATGTTGCAACCATAACTTCATCAAGGCCCCCCAATTACAACATGACTGAAGTGTAGATGGGACCTAAGTGTCCCTACAACTAGTTTAATACTCTGAAGCTTCAAAACTTTAGGTTGGTTATGTTAGATAGGCCCTAATGCACTACAGGTCTTATCCAAATTATAATCAGAGTAAGGAAAAACCTGTTTATAGTTGTAATGTAAACAGAGCCTTCAATTTCATTCACTTTATGGGCCTCCAGTGTAAAGAGTGCATAACTGAGCAAACAAGCTTCTGTATTCTGGACTAGACTCCAGCAATAAACAGGCATTGCTGGAAACCTTATCAAGAGGGAATTAAAATAGCCCAGTTGTATGGTCACAAGGACAAATGTTCTTATAAGGCTAGCTCAGGATTAAGAAGGGTGAAGCCTGGCTGTACTGGACAATGGGTGGCACTTAGGGACATAAGACTGGGAGGGATTGACTGGGACATCAAATCCAGACCTTGCTGTTTCACAGAACCCCATCATAACTTTATCAAGCGCCATTTTAAAATTAGTTAGGTTGTTAGCCCAACTACTATTGTTCCAGAACCTTGCTCCTTCTAATTATGTACCAGATCTGACCCAGGGCTTTTTATGGGAAAAGGCATGTGAAACAGTAATACCAACATCTTAACTAATCTGCTATTTTCAAATAAGATCGCTGTATTAAGAAGAGATACAAGGAATATATCAATAACCTCTTCCAACCATCAAGACTTTTGCTGTGAGGTGCTAGGAGCCTTGACATACTCAGGATGCAACATTATCCAAAAGCTACTTCAGTACAGAGACTGAACTTGTAATGAGAAGATGAGTTAGGATTAAACTGTTGCAGAGATGAGAGGGTTTGAAGTGAAAGGTGAGGGAATAGCATAAAGAGAGAGAATAGTAGAGAAAGGAGAAATAGGAAAACAGGGACAAGACAGGTGACAGAAAGAACCAAAAATATAATCGTAAACTTTTCGGATCTTTTCTCTGTCTTCCTAAGCATTTGTACAATGCTTAGCACAATAAAGCCATGATTCTGACTAGGGCTTTGGGGTCTGCAATAATACAACCTATTTAATATTTAAAAGGAAACAGAATGAGGGGACAGAAAAGGGGAGAAAGAGAAAGTAGTACAGGAATGAAAAGGAGCAGAAGATACAGAAGGAGAGGGAAAGGGAAGAAGAATGAAATGGCTTTCTATAGCAGTATCCCCTCCTATCAGGCACTATTTCATAGGCAAGAATTACTTGAAATGTGATAAAAGAGGTAACACTGTTGCAGTGTTTGGGGATAACAACAATGTTAATGTTACTTTTGTACAAACATACTGCAATATCTAGACCAAATATAGCAACTTTGAGGGACACTGTAAAATCTGACTGACCCCACAATACTTTATGCCCACAATACTTTTTAAAATGTCCATCTTCTTTAACTGCTCTGCTGATTTTGAGAGTGGGAGAAAACTATCAACTCATGGCATCAAGGGCTAAAATGCTGGATGGGAAAAATCCAGACTTCTCTGCTGGGAGATTTAGCAACAACAAATTCAAGGAATGACCAATCAAAATTATGTATCTCAGAGTTATAGTTAGGTTCAACCTTTGTGTCTATATACTGAATGTTCACAGATTGACTATACAGTAGACTCTCTATTATCCAGGATGATAGGGAAAAAATTAATCCTGGTTAATAAAATCCCGGATAATCACCATCCATAGGAAATATGGGATGGGAGGGTTGGTTAACCAGCCACCCTGCGCCAGGGGAGGGGGAGTTGGTTCACTGGCTGCTTTGCCCTCTGGTGGGTTTTTTTGTGTGTGTGCGCTTGGGGCGGCAACAAAGCCAGAGCCGGCCCTGTGAGTTATGTGTATTTTTTTTGTCATCCTGGTTAATCCACATCCTGGTTAACTCAATTCTGGATAATCGAGAGTCTACTGTATCTAAGAATATCAACTTAGACACTACGGTAATTCTACTGCACTGAAGGCCTTCTGCACCCAGATATAGTGGGATGGAAGAAAAGTAACTCAGTCTATTCACTGAGGCATCTGTCCACTAGCCAGATACATCTTTTAAAATAAGTGACTAAATTTTGTTATCTTTATTTTCTGAACTTTTTAGAGAATTTTTCCGTGGTTCTTATGACAGTAGGTGAGTGACATTCTGCCAATATAATGACGAGTCATCAGGTTTGTTACCTACGCTGTCTAGCTCTTGCAAACAGTTAAAAGATCTCTTGCACTACCTTCAAAGCTCTTTGCAAAGACCAATTAGGAAAAGTATTAAATAATAATTTATATTGTTTTTATTAAATTCTGCCTTATTCAATTCTGTCTGCTATTAGTTTGTTGTATTATTCTTACATAAAGCTCCTCAAAGAAAAAACACTTTCCACTGAAAATATGTCCAGCATAACCCACAGTGTAAATAATATAAATATTTCATTACAAATTAAGAGAGCCATCTACTGGCAACTAAGTGAAGCCTTTTAAATGTATTAAGGGCCAAATCTTGTCACCTAACTCATACAAGTAGTTCCATTCGAGTCAATGGACTACATGTGAGCAAAGCAAACTGGATAATAAGGATCTTGGAAGGTTTTATGTTCTCATTACATCCGTCAGATGTATCTTGCTCCTTTTAAAGATAGGTAAATTAAGGCATAAGGAGGGTAAGTGATTCAGCAAGTCAGTGACAGAGCTGGGAACAAAACCTAGGCTTCCTACCTCCCTGTCCCTTGCAATAACTATTAGGTTCACAGACGCACTAAAGATCAAGAAGTTTAGATAGTTAAGCATATTCTTTACCTCCCAACTTTCTCCTGGGAATACAATAAGTCAGGGACACTTCATTAATTTTGAATATCAAAGAAAATCATACTAAGAAAGTTGTGGTGCAAAGCAAGCTTCTTTCTAAACCAACGATTCCCAACCTGTGAGCCGACAAGAGGATCATGATTCCTCTCCGGAGCAGGAACAGCAGTTCCAGTTCCATCTCATCTCAGATGCCACTAAGGTGATGAAAAAACAGAGTGGGACTCTGAGCTCCTACCTTACCTCTGTCTTTGGTCCCCATGAGACTAGGAGAAGAAGGTGTTGACACTGGAGCAGTGACGCTGGAGAAACTACCGGATTCCTGCCCCTTCTGCAGATGCTCTCCTTTGGAGCGGCGGGGAGAAGGTCTGAAAGCAAAACTGTATTGGCCTCTTCTGCAGCCTACATAAGGCTAGTGAAGTATGGAGCATCTCCCTTAACTTTTAGTCCTGTTTTTGTCACAAGTTTACTATTGTTCTTGTGTGCCAATATAAAAGAAAATATACAGTGAAATTGTTTTGTATCAACAGATTTTAAATATTTACTTGATAGTACTTTAGCACTATTGGAGCTGGGAAGTACCGTATTTTTCGCCATATAAGACACTCCGGCATATAAGACACACCTAATTTTAAAGGTGGAAAATCTAGAAAAAAGATTCTGAACCCCCTCCGCCGAAAAGCCACAGATTTTTTTAAAAGCGCCGACCCCCCCCCCTGCCGGCTGCACCCCTGCCCTAGTCCCCGCAGCTGCACCCCCCCCCCGTCCCCGCCGCGCTGCCGGATCCACCTGCCCCCCCCCCTGGTCCCCGCCGCGCTGCCAGGTCCACCTACCTACCCCCCCCCCCCCCCGTCCCCGCCGCTGCAGGCTGGCTGCCGGGCTTGCCTCCCCCCCCCCCCGCCGTCTGCGCCGCCGCCCCTCCCCCCTCCCCGCCGCGGGCGGGCTGCCGGGAGCATCCCGGTTCTCCCCTCCCCACCGCGGGCGGGCTGCCGGGAGCGTCCCGGTTTCCCCCTCCCCCCCCCGCGCAAAGGGCTGGCCCGGCATTTTTATATTCACCGTATAAGACGCACCAACTTTCCCCCCCCCCCCCGTTTTGGGGAAGAAAAAGTGCGTCTTATACGGCGAAAAATACGGTAATTTGTATGGAAGTTCATCCTATTACAATGCTAAAAGTATAAACTCCCTCTGTGACTTTTGTGTGAAGTTTGCTATATGCAAGATGCTTTCTCCAATCTCTCCTCTACAGAAATATAACAGTGCAGTGGCTCTCAACCTTTCCAAACTACTGTACTTCTTTCAGGAGTCTGATTTTTCTTGTGTACCCTCCAAATTTCACCTCACTTTAAAACCACTTGCTTACAAAATCAGACAAAGATACAAAAGTCTCACAGCACACTATTACTGACAAATTGCTTACTTTCTCATGTTTACCATATAATTATAAAATAAATCAATTGGAATATAAATATTGTACTTGTATTTCATTGTATCATAAATAGAGCAATATAAACAAGACATTATCTGTATGAAATTTTAGTTTGTACTGATTTCACCAGTTGTAAACTACCTCTGGTTGAGAACCATTGACTTAGTGTATGTGAAGCAAACTAATTCCAAGTACATTGTTATTTATGGTTGCCTTGAGTAATTATTTTGAAATCAAAGCCTTGTTTTGCATGATCTGACAGATGCACAAAGCAGAAAATAAATATTTTCATTCTCATAACCTGGGTGCCTTAGGGATTTACAGTCTATATCCAGATGGCATGTTGTGTGTCCTATCAAATCAAGACACAGTTATTAGATTTCATTGTAGGGAGGTGCAGGCAACTAATGTCAGGTGAGGGAATAGTCATTTTATTTGATACATTGAACAACTCTTTGTTCATATGTTGGTAAATTCTGGCCACACTAGCTGCTCTCAACTCCGTATGCAAGATCATACACTAACAGATAAGTCTTTGTATCCAAAAATAAAAACAAAGATTAAACTCTAAAAACATATTTTCAAATTAGGTTATAAACCATTAAGGGCAGGGACCTTGTTTTTCTCTCTTTGTACAGTGCCTACCACAGTGGACCCCACTCCTGATTGGGCCTTTGACAGTTTACTTCAAATAGAACACAACAATGTATAAAACTACAATACTACTTTGATTATTTAAATGTTTTATCATCTTTTTCTGGCAGTCAAAAACAGGCAGTATAAACTATTTCCAGTCCTTCCTCTTCTCTTTCTTGAGCTAAAAATGGACAATAGAGAATTTTATGCTGCAGGTGCAACAGTAAAATAGAAGCTAGCTCTTTTATAACATTTTAAATCAGTATCTCTCAAAGCTCTTTGCAAAGGAGGTTGCTATCATTATCCTCATTTTACCAATAGAGAAACTGAGGCAAAGAAAGGAAGTGACTTGCCCTACCAACCTGCATGGCCCGTGGTAGGAAGGAATGGAACCCAGGACACCCGTGTTCGCTATGCACTAAGTGTATGGTACTTTCATGCTTCATGTGATGCAGCATTTCTCTTGTGTGATTGAAACAAATGTGGCTAGAGAGAACTTAGGGATATTTTGCTCTAAAACAGCTCCAATAATGAGACAAGTAAAATATCTATAGACTATAGCAGCAGTGAGTCTCATTTTCCTATGTAGGTAAGTTGATGTGGTCATATGTTTGTAAGGAGATCTGAAATTTCATAGAATCATAGAAATTTAGGACTGGAAGGGACATCACTAAGTCATCTAGTCCTGTCCCCTGCACTGAGGTAGGACTAAGTATTATATAGACCATCCCGGACAGGTATTTGTCTAACTTGTCCTTAAAAACCTCCAATGACAGAGATTCCATAGCCTCCCTAGGTAATCTGTGCCAGTGCTTAACTACTTTTATAGTCATAAAGTTTTTCCTGATGTCTAACCCAGGGGTCGGCAACCTTTCAAAGAAGAAGAGCCTTTTTTTGGTTTTGTCTTTGACCAAAATATTTCAAGAGGCACATCACATGCAAAGTGTTGGGGTGCAGGAGAGTGAAGGGTGTGGGCTCTGGGAGGGATTTTGGTGCAGGAGGGAGCTCTGGGCAAGGTACTGAAGTGCAGGAGTGGGTACAGGATGTGGGAGTTTGTGTGCAGGAGCGGGTTCTGACCTGTGACAGGGGGTTGGGGTATGAAACAGGATGTGAGGTACAGGCTCTGGCTAGGAGGTACCTGCCACAGGCAGCTCCCGGACAGCGGCACAGCAGGGTTCAGACAGGCTGCCTGCCTACCCTGGCCCCACGCCACTCCCGGAAGTGGCTGGCTGTTGGTACCTCTCTGCATGTCCCTTGGGGGTGAGGGGGACAGCGGGTCTCTGTGTGCTGCCTGTTATTACATAACTTGTATGTACTTGAATACGGTTATTATGTGCCCTCTCAGTATTCTTTTCTCCAGACTAAACAAACCCAATTTTTTCAATCTTTTCGTCACAGGCCATTTTTTCTAGATCTTTAATGATTTTTCCTCATTTTCTCAAATTTGTCCACATCTTTCCCAAAGTGTAGTTCCCAGAATTTAACACAATACTCTAGCTAAGGCCTTATCAGTGCAGAGTAGAGTGAAAGAATTACTTCTCAGGTCTTGCTTACAATATTCTTGCTAATCCCAGAATGATGGTCACTTTTGGCAACAATATTATATTGTTGATTCCGATGTAGCTTGTGATTCATTATAGTCCCCAGATCCTTATCTGAAGTACTTCTTCCTATGCAGTAATTTCCCATTTTATATTTGTGCAGCTGATTTCTCCTTCCTAAGTGTAGTACTTTACAATGTCGTTATTGAATTTCATCCTATTTATTTCAGACCATTTCTCCAGTTTGTGAAGATCACTGTGCATTCTAATCCTGCATGGTGTTTTCTCCAATCCAGAGTTTGCAATATCGTTCACAAACTTGATATTGTTCAAAAACCTTTTAAGTGTACTTTCTATGCTATTATCCAAATTAAGATATTATATAAAATCAGATACATGATAGATCCCTGCTCTCTGAGTATTCTTTTCCAACCAGTTGTGCACTCACCTTATAGTTTTGTCTAGACGATATGTCTCTAGTTTGTTTATGAGAAGATCGCATAAAACAACATCAAAAGCCTTACTGAAGTAAAGATATATCACATCTACTGCTTCTCCCCATCCACAAGGCCTGTTACCTGTCACAGAAGGATATTAGATTTGTTTGACGATTTGTTCTTGACAAATCCATATTGATGGTTACTTATCTTAATTTCTTCTAGATGCTTACAAATTGATTGTTGATTATTTGCTCCATTATCTTTCCAGGTACTGAAGGTAAGATGATTGGTCTATAATTTCCTGGGTTGTCCTTATTCCCCTTTTTGTAGATAAGTACTATATTTATTCTTTCCCAGTCCTCTGGGATCTGCCCTGTCCTCCACAAATTTTCAACGATAAGCACTTATGGCTCAGAGATCTCTTCAGGCAGTTCCTTAAGTATTCTAGGATGTACATCATGAGGCCCTGCTGACCTTAAGACATCTAACTCATCTAAGTAATTCTTAATTTGTTCTTTTGGCTATTTTACCCTCAGATTCTAATTTACACGGATGTTCACTATGTTAGTTGTCCAATCACTGCTAACTTTCCTGGTGAAAACTGAAACAAAAAAGCCATTTAACACTTTGGCCATTGCTGCTTTTTCTGTTATTGTCTTTCCCCACTCATTGAGTAATCAGCCTGCCTTGGTATTCCTCTTGCTTCCAGTGTATTTGTAAAATGTGTTTTTTTTTTGTTGCTACCCTTTAAGTCCCTAGTTTAATCTCCAATTTTTGCCTTGGCCTTCCTAATTTTGTCCCTAATGACTTGTGGTTTACTTATTTTTAATGTATATTCATCCATTGTAATTCAACCTCATTTCCACGTTTTGTATGACACTTCCTTGAATTTCAGGTCACTGAAGATTTCCACTTCCTATCTTTCATCCAGTAGAAGGGAGTAGTGCAAAGAGAGGGCACATAAAATATTCTTTATGCACCCAAACCTGCCACTGGTGGAATGGGAACACAAGGAATGCAGGAATCTATTACTTATATAGTATCTTTAGAAGAATTGCAAATCCTATGAATTCAAAAATCACAAGTCAGATGCTCAACAATCATAATCTTGGGCCAAAATTTGCAAACAATTTTAAAAATATTATATTGTTTGTCATCTTTTGATTTTTTTGAACTTCCTCTGCACACCTTCCCTCTCCCCTGCCCACGTGTTACAAATACAGTGTCACCAAGTCTTCCAAACTTTAGAGAGTAAGGTGATTTTTGGCCCCTGCTGCAGGAGACCTTACTAGAAGGCTCAGCTGAGAGCAAATGACAAAGATTTGTGTGAAAATGCCATCTGATAGTGCAGAGCTTCCAGCTTCTTCCCAAATCCCAAAATGTTTACTAATTTGGTGTTCCACTACCTAGTCCAGCAATTAATTCTGCCTCACCATTCATCTGCACCTTGCCCTTCAGCACATCTCTACTCCTTCTGCAATTTGAGGGATTTTCACCTCTGCTTCCAGGACTGAGCTGGCAGCTGCAGCAGGGGCCTCTTCTCTCCCAGAGTTGATGTTGCACTGGTGGAAAGGGAAAACAGCCTGACCCATTTTTTGGAGGGGAAGGGAAAAAAAGCAGAACTACTTTCAACTGTTGGGCATTTTCTGCTCCTTCCTCCCTGGCTGTGAAAATGTTATGGGCTGCTCCCTGTCTCCCGTCCATCTCTTCTCTCCTCCCGGGGGCGAGCCAGTACTATCTTCCCCTGCAGCAGTTCTGATTTGGAGGCAGTAGTGCCTAGTCCCGTGGATAGGACACTAGACTAGGCACTACTGTCAGGAGCCCTACAGACAAGTCCTGGCTTTGCCATGCACCTGCTGGGTAACCCAGGACAAGTCATTCCACCGTCCGGTGCCTGGGTTTCCCATCTATAAAATGCGGGCCAATGATTCTCACCTCCTTTGTAAAGAGCTTTGAGCACTTTCTGATGAATATGCAAGAGCTGGGTATTATGATTGGCTGCTCCGCCACAGGAGGCACGTACGTAGGGAAGGTAGCCAATCAGATGAGAGATTCCACTGGGCAGTGCTGGAAGATCACGCTTCTGGCGTTATCGCGAGGCTGGCTCCGACAAAGCCGACGTTGCATTACTGGCGTTTACACCTGACACGCGCTGCCGCTGCTCGGGCGCATTTAACATGCAAATGAGCCGTTCTGTATTTAACATGCAAATGAGCCGTCCTCGCTTCCAGTCTGTTTCTAGGAGGGCGGGGCTGCAGGGACCGTCCCCGTTTACGGCGGCACGTCCATTCCCACTGTCACACCCGCCCTCCCGCCTTCGCGGCTCTGTCTGCCAGGCCTGGTCTGTGCCGATGGCGGCGTTGGCGAAGCGGAGCAAACATGCTGTAACCGCAGCCAACCACGAATTGGGGAGGGGGATGGACACACTCAACTACCTCAGGGAATACAGCTCCCGGCATGCCGCGCGCGCGCTGTTTCTACCCACTGGGAGCAGTGCATGCTGGGACTTGTAGTCTCTGGCGTGTCCGGCGACGTCCCGTGACCGGTGGCCGGAAGTAGAGGCCCCGGAGGCTCGGACTCTGGAGCGTTAACGGCTCCTGATTCTCGCCTCCTGAGCTGTACGGCGGCCGCGAGGGCCCAGCCAGTGCGCGGTGCTGGAGCAAGTGGGCCGAGCGGGGAGGCTGCGGCTCCGTGCGGGGTGAGCGGCTCCCCTTTCCCGTTCGTCCGGGTCCTTCCCGCAGGCTGGAGAGGGGCGAGCGTGACATCCCCGGGCCCCCATGGGGTCGGGGCAGCGGGACGGGCTGGAGCGAACGCCCCTGAGAGGTGGGAGTGATTCCTGGGGGAAGCCCCTTCTAACGGGGCGTGTCTATGGCGGGGGGGCTCCTAGTCCCCGCTGTGGGGCGAGCTGCTCTATGACCCCTTGGGGGGGGATGGAGAGAAGCGCCTCGCAGGTGGGATGGGTCCCATAAAGTCCTGAGAGTCTCGCCAGGGGAAGAGCCCTTCCTAGGTGCCATGTAGGGTGACCAGATGTCCCAATTATATAGGGACTGTCCTGATTTTTGGATCTTTTTCTTATATAGGCTCCTATTACGCCCCACCCCGTCCCGATTTTTCACATTTGCTGTCTGGTCACCCTAGTGCCATGGGAGGCTGGCTGGGGACCCCATGGTGCATGCCAGGGTGCTGTGGGGAGGGTGGCTTTGATTCCCTCAGTGGGGCGGCTGGAGGGAGGGAGATGCTTAGTGAAAGGCCTGTGTCTTCCTCTCTGATTCAGTTTGGGGCCCCTGGGGATCAGGTTAAGATCCTAACATGCTTTTCCATCCAGGAAAACCATCCTCCCCAAAGGAAGGAGAGCAAAGAGACTTCCCTGAGTGAGACAGTAATTGGGGGTGATTTCCACTTAATTATGCCAGCGGCTACATGGGAGACCTTACAGCGGCGCTGCTGTAAGGTCTGTAGTTTAGACATTCTACAAGGGCTGCAAACTTTGTGCTCTTTAAACAAGAGCTTAAATTCGGTAGTAGTGTTGGCTTAGGCCTCACCAGAGGGAGGTGCTCATTTACTGTTGATGAGTGAGCAAGCAAAGTTTTCACTGCCTTCAAGTGTTGTTTTAAAAAATGAACAGTCAGTATATGTACTTTGATATTTCATTATTGTACTCTTCATCCATGTCTTCCCCTTCTCCACTCTTGATCATTCAAAGCAAGCACCTGTAAACTTTGTTCATAAAGTGCATGTGTATCTATCATGCCTTCTAAATAGCTAGCCAATTATATTTTGTAGTACAAAATAAAGTTGTGAATAGCGCTATGCTTAAGAGCATAAAAAAATGCAGTGCAACACCCCTTATGCTTTCAACAGTCAGATGCTAACATTCAAGAGCCTTAGAGTAAGCAAATGCCAGAAGAATCCGTATCTCTTTCGGAGATGAGGAAGACTTGTAGCACCTTCGAGACTAACCAGTTTATTTCAACATAAGCGTTCGTGGGCTATAGCCCACTTCATCAGGCTATAGCCCACAAAAGTTTATTCTGAAATAAACTGGTTAGTCTCTAAGATACTACAAGTCTTCCTCATCTTATTTACGGATACAGACTAACACAGCTGCTAATCTTAAACCTATCTCTTTTCTGTCCATGAAGTTACTAACAAGGGTAGTTTGCAGAACTAGCACTAATTTCTGCCAATTTAAGTACCAAAGGATAATCTGAAACCGTACCTAAAGGTCTGCCAGTCAAAAGCTTTTACTCCAGCATTAAAGCCTGAATGGGTAAAATGTTCTGTCTTTGTCTGAGATAAAAGCTTGTTCTCTTCACCTGCCCTTCAAGGATACTGTTTTGAAATACCCTTTACATTTACCAGAGTGTAATTTATTGACTGACAATGTGTGGTTTTGGTTAGAAAAGTGACTGTACAAATGATATCCTGGCATTCTATATTTAGTCTCCGTCAATGAGTTCCATATGAATTTTACACACTGTCATTACTGCAAGTGCAATCTCTTTTCTTCTCACATCACCACTCATAAAGATCCTGGAAACCAGAATTTCTTTAGTGATCTCACTGGTGATGTATAAAGCAGAGTAGGTTAGAGCTTGCTCTTCTGTAGCTAAATTAGTTAGTTAATAAATTAGGCTGTTAGTAAAAAGTCAGTAAAAACTTTCCACAGTGCCTAGGAGCCTGATAACACAGAGAATTTTGGGTGTATGGTATCTTCTGGCACTCTGTACTGTAGGATTATATTAATAATGTTTCTTATTAGACCACTTCTCAAAATTATAATAAACCTTTAGTAGAGAACAGAAGCTTTAGAAGAAATTTGAAGTGGAAGAAATTTGACTATTTTAACTTGATATTCTTTTTAATATACTAAAGACAGGAGGATTTCTAGGAAAGAAATGTCCGAGGTTAAAAAGAAAAGTGTACCAGTGTGGCTAGCATCGTTTAGGGGAAAACAAAATTTTCTCTTTCTTTCATTCCCGAGGCTAGGCAGAGAGAGCTTTTATAACTATAGAGGCCATTGGTTCCCATAAATGACCATCCTTGATTGATCCTATGAGAACATTAACAGAATCATGAAGAAGCTAATCTCCAGCTCCCTCAGATAATCACGACTGTTATCTCTGTTACTTGTCCATGCAAAGCCTCTCCTTTTCTTTCCTTCTTAATTTTCCTCTAAAAAAATCCACAAAAACCCACCCCTAAAGGACTCAGTTAATAAAAGAAAGGCTGTTGAGTTGTCACTCTTTAAGCTTTTTTTGCTGTTTCTATTACTAAAATAGTCAATTTATTTCTTGGTTTATGTGACTGATCCAAATGAAAACTAATACCAGAATTGTCCCTTTCTGTGGGGGGGAAAAAAACTTAGAAGGAGATGTTTGACAAGTTCCACCCAAATCATTCCATGGATGGGAAGGAAGAGAATAACATGACAGTGTTTACACTTTTGTGCCATAGGCTGCATTTTCACCCCCAACTATACAGAGCTCTGGTGACACAATGCCTGATAACTTCTCACTGGTTCCGGGGAATTTGACATCTCTTCTCCATCCTTATCACTGACATAACTCCATCAGAGTTATGCTGCCAGGACTTTCCTTGGTGTTGGCTGCCCAGGGTTAAATGCATCTCCCCAAGGTAGAGGGGGAAAGGTATTACAGCCTCATCCCATTCATTTTTGTTCAGATCCTGACCCCCTGGTGGAGAGACTCTCATGTGAAGGAGAGTTTTGACTTTAGATTTCCAAACTTTTAAAGGGAGGAAAGTGGATTTATTGTCCACGATGGTGTTGCCCAAATCTCAAGCCATTATAATAGTAAGCCCACTTGTTTGATAAAACACTGAGTGAATTATTGTACTTGGCTACAAAGAGAGCAATGACTATAATGATGTACAGGAACTCCTCACTTAAAGTTGTCCTGGTTAAGGTTGTTGTCAAGTTGCTGATCAATTAGGGAACATGCTCATTTAAAGTTGTGCAAAGTCATTTAAAGTTTCCCCTTTAAGTACACTGCCTTGTTAATTAAATCAGCAAGCTGAACCACAGTTGCTACTAGCTCTATGGAGCTGCCTGCGCAATGGAAGACTGGGTAAGCGGGGAGCAGGAGCAGTGGGGAGGGGAACATTCTGACATTATCCGCTCTCTTCGTCCTCTCCCCCTCCCCCGCACACCAACCAGGAGTCTCAGGGAGCAGCTCCAAGACAGAGGGCTGGAACAGCACATGGCAGTCGGGGGGAGGGACATCTGAACTTCCGGCAATTGATAGCTTGCTGCGCGGCTGCTGCACAGGGAACTTAGGGGAGCGGGGAGCTGATCGGGGCTGCCAGTCCACCCTGGTTCCAACTACCCACCAGCTAGCTGCAACGGGCTGCTCTTCCTGCAAACAGTGAAGAAAGCAGGCAGCTGCCAAGCAACATTAGAAGGAAGGATTGCACAACTTTATATATATAATCTTTTGTCTGGTGAAAAAAATGTCCTTGGAACCTAACCCCCTCATTTACATTAATTCTTATGGGGAAATTGGATTTGCTTAACATCATTTAGCTTAAAAGTCACATTTTTGAGGAACATAACTACAACGTTAAGTGAGGAGTTCCAGTAAGTATGCACTGCATTTCTCATTGTTTGATTATTCCAGGAATCAGTTTCCCTTTCTTGACAACTTGTAAGTAGCTTTTTAAAATATTTAGTCAATTAGTTTGCAAGGTACACTGCCACACTGATATAACGTGGTCCGATATAAGGCAAATTCAGATATAATGTGGTAAAGGAGTGCTCCGGGGGCATGGCCAAAGCAAGTTCGATATAACGCGATTTCACGTATACCACTGTACGATTTTTTGGCTCTTGAGGACCGTGTTATATCGGGGTAGAGGTGTAATTGTTGCTCCCACCATTTTATGTATTCACTCTAGTTATCTTGCTAAAATGATTACATTCTAGCAACATAACTAGACCAAATACATAAAATATATGTATGAAAACCCTTTTTCTCTTTTATACAAAACAAGATAAAAGTAGAAAAGAAACTGCATTTAGCCTGTACATGTGACTAGAAGTGATGTAAAGTACAATATTAAAGATCTCTAGAAAATATTGATAGAATAAATACTGTTGCAAAATAAATTAATTTTACAATCTTCTATAACAAATTTTTTCTATACAAAATAGTCTCAGTTCTGTTACACACACAATCGGTTTTCAGTAACTATTTTCTACCTTTTCCTCCACAAGTCCAACACCGTCTTCGTCTTCCATCCCGCCTCTCTCCCCACTCCCACACCTCTTCCTCCTCAATACATATACACTCTGCATTGGAAAGGTCTTGTTTATAGCTGAAACCAACACTGCAGTGTCCTTTTATTTTTAAAAAATGGCAAGGTATTATTTTTATGTGAACAGAATCCTAGATGTGAGCAAAATAAACTTCTAAAACTCTCATATAGGGATTCGAGCATTTTGCTCTAACTACAAATTGAAATTTGAATGTTCCGTCACATACGCTAGTGTGGTCTAGATCAGTTTGTGGACTAGAGAGCCGATGGAGGACACATCTTATTTAGTTGTGCAGTAGTTTTATTGTATATTTAGAATTAAATGCTTTTATTACATATTCATAGAACACATGATTGTGTTTTCAGTCCCTGGAAGTGGAGGATTCTGAAAGTTTGTTATTGTTTCTGGTCATATTAGGTTTAAGTACCTAAGCATGCTGGTGATACTATACAATGTATACTCTATGCCCATAGTTATGTTTAATTTTTATTTTTGCAGTAATAAATTCATGTCGTGCAAGACAGTGATGGCTTTTTCTCTAGAATTTGAATATGGAGGCCACAGGGACAGATGAAGTGGAAAAGCTAAAATCCAAGTTTATGTCTGCATGGCACAACATGAAATACAGTAAGTGGAAACAGTGGATAAAATCCTGACTCCATTTAAGTCAATAGTTTTGCCATTGACTTCGGGGGGGGGTGGTGCAGGATTTTGCACAGTAAATTTACTCATATAAGTGTATTAATCAAAAATGTAACTTGGACTTTGAAACCAATTTGTTCTTCAACAATGAACTAAACAATCTGTGAAAACAAACTCATCTAGGTGTTCTCTTTCAATTTAAATATTTTAAGGATTTATTTTTTCAGTGACTGACTTCGATCAGAAAAACAGATTGGCATTAAGCATAGTTGACATGAGTTTTGCACAGGATCTTAAACAGAGGCTTGTAAAATCAGCCTATGTCTAAGACTACAGCAGCACAGCTGCAGCTATGCCACTGTAATACTTGTAGTGTAGATGCTTCTTACATTGATAGAAGGGACTTTTCTGTCAGTGTAATTAATCCACCTGTGTAAGGGGTGGTGGTGAGGTTGACGGAAGAACATATTTACTCTGGGGGGGTTGGGTCTACATAGCCATGGGACTCTGGGCATGAAATTTTTCATAGCCCTGAGTGACGGAGGTAGGTCTATCTAATTTTTAGGTGTAGACCAGATCGCAGTATGAGCAGTTCTTAGTAGTAGTGTATTTTGATAGGATTTGACTCAGAGTCTTAACTTTTTCTTCATCAAAGTCAATGGGGTGTGGATTTCACCCTTTGTCTCTGATCTCTCAAAACAATTCAGAAGTAGGCAAATCTCAAAACTTGGTCATGAGGAATTAGTTAGCTTTTTAACCCTCCTTCTCCCAACCCCAAATCAGCCTTTATCTTAATCTTCCCATTTCCCCTCAAGGCCTGAGGTGAAAATTCACATCTTAAGTCAGCAGGAGTTATTTTTGAGTGAAGACTGCAGGATTTGGTTCGAAAAGGAGGTGGGGGAAGGGGAAAAGTTGGTGCAATGTTTGCTAATATTAAATATTCAAATCAGGATGTGCAGCAGTCAAAATTAAACACGCAACCTTAATTCTACCCTTTGTGGCTATATGTTACACTATTGTGTTTCTTAATGAAGTATATAAATGTTGAAGTTCTGACAGCAACATTAACTCACCCCTTTTGTGCATATATATTTTTTTTAATTCCTGTTTTTCTCAAGTATGCATCTTATACTTGTAACTAAATCTATACAGTAAAACTTACAGGATGTTCAGTGTAGCTGTTTTAGTATTGCTGTTGGAAGCTTAATTTGAGTATTTTAACTTATTATTTAACTTCTGTTTTCTGGAAGTTTTCTGATTTGTGTCCAAATCTGACATCAGGAATCATAACATTCAAAAACGAGGAGGAGAACACTTCAGTCTCTCTGGTCATTCTATTAAAGACTTGAAGGTGTCAATTTTAAAACAGAAAAACTTCCAAAACAGACTCCGAGAAGCTGACAAACTGGAATTCATTTACAAATTGGACACTATCAACCAAGGGTTAAACAAGGACTGTGAATGGCTTAGTCATTACACTAATTGAATTTATTTCCCTAGTTAAGTTTCCTTCACATGTTCTTGTCAACTGTCAGACACAGATCCACTTGATTATCACTACAAAAGGGTTTTTTTCTCCTGCTGATAATGGCACATCCAAATTAAACAGCCTCTTAGAATTGGTATGGTAATTTCCAATTTTTTATGCTTTCTGTGTATATAAATGCATTTTACTTCTGTGTGTTCCATTCTATGCATCCGATGAAGTGGGCTATCGCCCACAAAAGCTTTTGCTGAAATAAACTTGTTAGTGTCTAAGGTGCCACAAGTATTCCTCGTTTTCTTTACGGATACAGACTAACATGGCTGCTAATCTTAAACCTATTTTATATGGGTGATATTGTATTTTACCAGAGCTAAATTACTTTAAGCTTGTTGACTATAAATCCATTCATTGTCTTAAAACAGTAGAACTTGTTTGTATTATCTATTATCTATCTCTATATATAAAAGTCAAATGGTATATGCGTGTGTGTATGCGTGTATGTATGTTCCCTTACTCCTTCCACACCGTTTGAGCTAGAGACTTGAAATTTGGTACAGCTATAGGCTTTAGGGTCCTAATCAGGGTAAGAATCTAAATTTTTTCAAATCTCACCTCTTGCACCCCCTAAGGGTGAATTCTTTAAAGCCCATTAACATCAGCTGGGCAGCAGGTTAACACCTGCTGTTCTCTGTGACATAGTTATGATGTAATAATACCCCCCTCCAACGGCCCCCGCACTCGCTCAGCTCTTTCTCCCCCCCCCTCCAATGGCCCCCGCACTCGCTCAGCTCTCTCCCCTCTCTCCCCCCTCCAAGGGCCCCCCACTCGCTCAGCTCTCTCCCCCCTCCAAGGGCCCCCCACTCGCTCAGCTCTCTCCCCCCTCCAACGGCCCCCCCACTCGCTCAGCTCTCTCACCCCTCAGGTAAGAATCGAAAATTTTTAAAATCTCCCTCCCCTCCCCCCCTCCAATGGCCCCCGCACTCGCTCAGCTCTCTCCCCCCATCCCCCTCACATCTAAATGCAAGAGAATGAAATTGATTAGACAAAATGAGACTTCTGAACAAAATTTGTATTAATAAAAAACATTGTAGTCTTTTTACATCCCAGTTTCCAATTACAAATACCCCGAGCAACGCTGGGTATTTTTGCTAGTTCAATCTATAAAATAATTCCAATGTAGCGTTTTCATGTTCTTACTAACTTGTGTGACTTTTGTATAATCAAATGCTTTTGGAAGTGTTTTGAAATATTTCAGCCACAAACTTTTGTTTGCTTTGTATCTCCTCTAGGTTGGGTATTGAAGACAAAAACGTTCTTTAGCAGAAATTCTGCTGTCTTTTTGCTGGGAAAATGTTACCATTTCAAGTCTAATGGTAAGTGTAAAGGATTTAATTAGTTCTGATCCCATTTTGGCACTGCTCTGCGAAGTCTTTGTAATACAGTAGACTCTTGATTATCCAGGATGATAGGGAAAAAATTAATCCTGGTTAATAAAATCCTGGATAATCACTATCCATAGGACATATGGGGAGGGAGGGTTGGTTCACTAGCCACCCTGCACCGGGGGGGAAAGGGTGTTGGTTCACAGGCTGCCCTGTGCCCTGGTGGGGTTTTTTGTGTGTGTTTGGGGTGACAACAAAGCCAGAGACAGCCCTGCGAGTTACGCGTTTGTTTGTTTTTGACATCCTGGTTAATCCACATCCTGGTTAACCCAATCCTGGATAATCGAGAGTCTACTGTAACTACCATAACCTTTATTAATAGAGAATTAAAGTTCTGAATTTAAATTCGGAAAAGCTAGAATATTCTCAGTTAAGTTTCCAAAACCAGTCTTAATAATGCCCCATCTCACTGTTCGCACATAGGCCAGAGAACCTAGCCATTGTCAAATCAGACTTCATCCTTTGTGTGCATAAATTTTATAACCTATGCTTGAGTTTACTCATCTGTAAAATGGGTATTGAGGCTTTATCAAAGGTGCTGCATAAACTCAGCCTTATTTAGGAGAATGAAATGATAATACCATCAAAGTAACACCTTCCCTGATGATTTCCTAGTCCCTGTTAACGCTTTCCTGTGAAAATCTTATGGGAACCGATTTCCCAGCATGCCTTTCTTGGTTTGGCTACTTATATTTAGCAGTACCGAGCAGCTGCAGCCTTAAAATGACCATTTCAATTGACAGCTGCTGCCTAAATAATTCTTTGTTTCAGCTGCTACATACATTTTATGTTTCTCCTCGGGTTTCGCTGCTTGTTGCTGAGGAGACACTGGAGTCTCCTAGGGAATTCCTATTTTCAATAGTATAATTTTATTTTAATTATATTAACAAAAGTCCTGTGTCAATTAATTTCAAAGCTGTAACTTGTGTTATGTCTGTTTTGTAGAACCCAATGAATTCTCTCCAGATGGCTCCTGCTTGGATATAGTCGACAAAGTCATTTCTGGAAATGTAGAACAGTTTCGTAAAGATTTCATTTCTAGAATATGGTTGACTTACAGAGAGGACTTTCCTCAGATAAAAGAATCTGCTTTAACAACAGACTGTGGTTGGGGTTGTACACTGAGAACTGGCCAGATGCTGCTGGCTCAAGGGCTTGTGCTTCATTTTCTTGGTAGAGGTAAGCATGAAGAGTAGATCATTTTTGGTTTTCTCAGGAGGTAGAACCAAGCATCAGGATGCAGGTGGCCCTTTGTTAATGATGAGGAACATGTGTCAGCCTTCGTATATGCATCCACTAAACTTAACTAGCTAAAATGCTTGCTTGCTTTTTGATTCTGGACTGGTTTTTAAGAATATAGGAATTGCTTTACTGGTTTAGACCAATGGTCTGTTTAGTCCGGGAGCCAATCTCTGATGATGGTGAATACTAGCTGCTTCAAAGGAAACTGCAGGAAACCCTGTAGACGTTAGTTTTGTCCACAATGAAAATTTCTTCCAAACCCTTATTATCCAGAGATTAGTTTATGGCTGAAGTATGAGAGTTTATGTCCATTTCAAAACACCTGACTAAAAATAAAACAAAACACACACCTTTACTTCAGTAACTGCATCATCTTGTTATCCATGTAAATGTTCAATCCTTTTTAGAAACCTAGGAGGTTCTTGAGCTCAGTGATATCTTGTGCTAATGAGTTCCACTGCTAATTGTGGGCTGTGTGCAGAAAGTATTTCCTTCATCCGATTTAAATTTTATCATTCTTCAGTTTTCTTTAATTCTTGTATCATGAGAGCGGGTTAACAGAAGTTTCTAATCTATTTTCTGCACAATTCACTATTTTTTCACTGGTGGGGTTTGGAAAAGTTATTTTTCTGCTTCCCTTTGTGTTTCCTTATCTTAAGCTTATTCTTTCAAAATATGTTGTCTTACAGCTACAGTCCCCTTTGGGGAAAATGGATTGCTTTCTGGTCTTGAGCATATTACACCTCATGCTCTCCCCAGCCTTTTCAAACCCAGGCGGTGATAGACTGGAAATACAGAGCTGTCTCCTGCATGGTAGTTTGTTTCAGTACCACTAGGTGTGCAAGCCAGCTACCTTCTCAGTATTTCATCCTCTTTCCTTCCATCCCTTCTATACTACATGTATCTGTTCCCCGTTAATTAAGTCCTGTGCTGGGTTGACTGTCCCCATTGTCAAAGACCTTATTATTATTATTATTATTATTGTGTTTGGAGGTGGCTTATTCCCGATCCTACCCCGGTCTCCCCATAAAGGCAACATTTGTTGTGCATAAATCTCTTATTTAATTTTTTTAAACCCTGCACAATCTGGATAGAACACTAAACATGAATATGCAGGTGAGGCTGTAGGAGTGGCCCAGGTTAACATTACCAAAACAAAAGGATCATGACTAGTCTTAATCTAAAGTGTATTTTTTTAAAAAAAAAACCTGCACTTAGAAGAATTATTTTTACTATCCACCATTATTTTCACTTTTGAGTCATGAGTTGCACTATTTTGGCTCTGCCAAGCTCCCATGTTATAGCATCTGGCCAATGTCAGTTGAGGCTTTTAGCAGCTGGGCAGACATAGCAAGCAGTTTGAGATTGTGAGCTGAGAACATTAACTGTGGGTTTATATTAAAATGATCATCAGCGAAATAATTCAAGTGACATTTTAAATAGTCCTCTTTAGGCATGAGAACTCTACTCCATTCATTTCACTGGGCTCACACCTTTTTAGAGCTGTGTCAGGCTGTCTGCAAATTCAGGGATATAACACTGCATTGGTGTTTACCCTTATACATTTTCAGGATTGCTTTCATAACACTGAAGGCTAGAATACAACTGTTTTTAAGTGAAAGGCACATAGATCTGCAGCAGGGATTAATTCTTTGAACAGTTCAGCAGAACATTATGTGGACATCTAGTTTGACCATGTTTACCTCATCTGTCACTCAGACTCATAGATGTTTGAAGGTTTCTTCATAAACCCCTGCTACACAGGGAGTTGGAACCTCTGGGAGGGACCCACAATACACTGGTAAGAGAAGCGTTAGTGAATCATTAGTGTTGTGTTGATATGCTGAACCAGTTTACACCAACTTGGCTAGTAATGTGGACACTGCATGTAAGACAAACTGTTACAGAAAAAGCAGTACCAGACACATGTACAGGAGATGCTTTTCTACAATAGCTAACCGTGAAACAGTTCTGTTGTTTAGTATAGACATATGTTAAGATCTGTCAAACAAAGTAAATTATATGTTCTGGAGTGTCACCCTGATGATCTTTTTTTGACTGATGTGCATTTTGAACATTGGATGAATGGCTCTTCTGTTCATATAAGAATTCTTCATCCCTCTTTTATAAAAAAAATTATAAGAATTCTTCTCCATAAACTTGTCTTAGGAATTAACAAACAAAGAAAAAGAATGTCATCAAAGGCTTTAGCCTGGATAACTACCTTTTTACATGTATTAAATAGTTAACTTATTGTGCTGACGATATGTAAATTTCCCCTCATCGGTATCTTGTAATTATACCCTAACTGGTTAAGAATTCAGAGTCCACTATATATATCCTGTCCTGGAAAATCTTACTGGCATTAATGGCTAAGAAAGAAATGTTATGTGGCTAGTGTCTTCCTTCCTTTCTTTCTCCTTTCTCCAGCACAAATAAAAATAGCACAACCATATTATATGAAGTTGAATTTTTTTTTGCCTATATTCTTAGCAGCAGCATTTGCATGTCTGTGTAAAGCATAGATTAGTGGTCTTATCAAAATGGGTACTTTTTTGGTAATTATACAAATAAGTTACTGGAAAGAAATGTAAAACATATCTTTAAAAAATATTCTGTTGCAGCCTGGACCTGGCCGGGTGCATTGAACATTGAAAATTCAGACTCTGAATTATGGACAAGCCACACAGTAAAAAAACTGACTGCATCATTTGAAGCATCACTTGCAGGGGAGAGAGAATCCAAGGTCCTGTCAAACAATCATAAGGAAGCACTAAAGAGAGACTGTGATGACAGTAACATGAGAGATGAAGTTTATCATAGAAAAATAATCTCTTGGTTTGGAGATTCTCCACCCGCATCTTTTGGCTTGCATCAGCTAATAGAATATGGAAAGAAGTCTGGGAAAACAGCTGGAGACTGGTATGGGCCTGCTATAGTAGCACACATTTTAAGGTAAAAATATCTTTAAATTATACTTCATCATTACTATGCCTTAAGTGTTACAGGAGAAACATTTAGAAGTGTCTTGAGATTTCTTCAGTTTAATTGGACACCTAACCATTAATTATTGACTTAGCAACATGTCCATGTTACTAGCAAATTAGAAGAGCTATTTTTAGAGATAGGAAGGGAAATAGAAGATTCAGGAACTGAAGTATGAGCCTCTGTCAACTCTTGTCATTTATTTCTGAAACATTCCTATTTTCCTCCAGTCTGAGCAATAAGAGACCCAAGGTCTCTCCATACCTGATCTTTAAATAGGGCTGCCTTTAATGAAATGTTCTAAAAACTAACCACTCTTTCAACCTTGAAACATGCATAATATTATAGATTTTTTTTTTTTTTACTGTAACCTGGGGGCTGTAATGTACTGATAGTGTAATGAAATGTCAGAGCTAAAATTGATGTTTTCAGCATTTCTTTGCACACATCAAATTCTTGTGAAACTGTAAATGTATGGGACTATTAATATTATAATATAGTAAAAGTAAAGGATCTTTGACATTCAGTATGAGTTTTAAAAAAAAAAGGTCCAATTTCTCTATACTCTGTGCCTTTATGTGCCATTTCTTTGGATACTACTGATTTTGTTTTTTATAGTCTTGTGTTCTAGGTGGGTCCCAGTTTAGCCATAAATGGAATCATTAATAAGTCACCTAAGTATGAGAGGTCAAAGTTCAGATGTAATTTTTCTACATTTAGGTAGATGCTGGAATAATTTCATATACAAGTATACTCTCCTTGAATGAGCCTACATTGAAATACTACAGTGTTTGTTCTATGACAGGTGAAGGTTATTTATGTATTTGCCTGTATTTATAATATTTTCTTCATTTGGTAAATATCTGAAATTGACTTTTTTGTGAAATTTCAAATCAAATATTGTCTATTAATCCATTTTCAAATTTGCAAAATTATATTTGGCTTCAGGATCCACATGTTCAAATCGTGTTTTCCCTTCAACATAATTCCTACCATTATTCAAACATTGTGAAGCTTTTCTTTCCTAGAAGTTCCCTTTTCCCTTAATGCAGTACTGAGAATGTATAGCTCTCCCATAACTTGAGAATGTCTGTATTAAATGATTCTTCAGAATATATTGTGAAATAAAGGAGTAGTGACCATTTAATACAATGATGTATTGGAAGTCAAAGGCTAATCTTTTATTTTGAACAGTTTAATTTCTTTACAAATTTTTTCCTTTACTGAGGATCATGATTTAGACTATCGACATATATTTTCTTTCTAGTATTTAGGTTCATTACTCTTATTCTTCTGAGGCTAGTTTAGTAATGCAGTTATCTTTTTTAAAGTTTCAGTGAAACCTTGGAGCTGTTCAAATGTTAGTTTTTGTTCTAATAGATGTCTGAAGCTAATTCTGTATATCTTTAGCTTGTCTTCTTAGGTTAGTTGTGTGAGCTGAAAAACAGTTCATACTGAGCCGATACTACTTTGAAGGTTAGTTAAAGGAACCCTATCAACTTGAAAATCCCATTTCTCTTAGTAAATTTAGGATTTCCTATAGTTACAAATAAGACAAAAGATTACTATAACCAAAAGTATGTGGGGAGGTGGTAATGTTTGTGTTTAGTTAATGTGCATTTAATCGCACTCTGTTTATTGTCACTTTCACTGTTTCTTCTGTCAGTCTGCCTGTCGGTTTCTGCTTTGCTGGAAAGACTTTTATAAATATTCTACTGGGGTGGCTAAAAAAACACACCAATAAAATAAATAAACCAACTTATTTTATTTAAGGGATCCCTCTTTAAAAGATGATCTATAAGAAACTGGAATAATTTGAAATCAGTTTCTTTTAAATTCAAGTTAATAGTATCTCTAAAAATCAAGAATCTAAATTCAGTTTACTGTTAATTTCTTGACATGAAATACTCTATCAAATCCTGTTATTTGCACTTAGAAAAGCTGTTGAAGAAGCAAGAGACCCTGAGTTACAAGGGATAACGATCTATGTTGCTCAGGACTGTACAGGTAAGTGATGTGGCTATTGTAGGTTTTAGTCAACTTTATAAGCATTTCACTTATGGTTTTCAATTAGTTCTCAACAATAATATGATTTCAAAAGAAAAAACTAAATGCTACAAATATGTTTTGAAATCCTAAAAATTGGAATCATGAGCTCAGAGCCGATATTGATTCCTGCACTACATTTTTGGATTTTGTCTTGATGAATCAAACATAATAAATGGAATGGTTGGTAAATTTGTTTGTCTGATTAGCATAATGGCACTCAAAATAGTTTATGGATGCTTTTTTCCAACTAATCTGCCTGGCATGTATAATTTCACTCCAATGACTTTTTATTTGATTCTAGGGAGTCTGTTGCTTTTTCTGCTAGGCCTAATCTTTAAAATAAATACATTGATTTACATTTCCCTTTTCTGTCTTCCTTTTTCCTTTTGGTGAAATGCAAAAGGTGATAGAGATTTTTCTTAAAAACCAAAACAAACTGTCAGTAATTTAATTTATTATGCATTTTCTTAAATATTAAGCTGCATTCTCTTTGCAATGTAAAGGTCCCATTTCTTGCAAGAACTTATCCATGGAAAAGTTAATGCACCAGTTTCTAGTAGCAATAAATCTGATCAGTTTTCATTCAAAGATGTGAGCAGTCCAATAAACCAAACACTATGGTTACCTATTTTCTACTCTAACATGATGTCTTGTACATCTCACAAACACAAATGCTTTTAAATACTTGGTTGTTACCCCAGGCAGGGTAAATAAGGGTTCTGGTGGAGGGTGACAAGACAAACTTAAAGAGGTAATTAAACTTTACACTAATGACTATAACAATTTAGGTCAGGGGTGGCCAACCTATGGCTCCAGAGCCACATGTGGTTCTTCAAAAGTTAATATGGAGCTCCTTGCATAAGCACCGACTCTGGGACTGGAGCTACAGACAGTCAACAAAAACAAAATGTCTCGTGGCCCACCAGCGGATTACCCTGATGGGCCACATGCTGAAGGTTGCCGACTTCTGCCCTAGAGTATTAAAAGTGAGAGAATTTTTAAAATTCTTTATGCACTTCTGTGATCGGAGGAAGTAAAACAATGGTATTTTATTTTTGTTTAAATCAGGATCTAATGCAATATTGTTTGAACATTAATGTTTTTAAAAGCTTTTCTTTTATATTTTTTAAATTTATTTTTATAATTGTAGGCACATAACATTTTGTAAAGGGGATATAGTGTATTTTTAAGTTACATGTGTATCTTGATGCTCAAGTATATTCATTCTTATTTTCAGTTTACAGTTTGGATGTTATTGATAGACAGTGCTCTTCTGTGGGCTCTGAAAAAGCAGATATGAAAGCTGTGATTATATTAGTTCCTGTAAGACTTGGTGGAGAGAGAACCAACATGGACTACTTGGAGTTTGTGAAGGTATGAAATAAGAGTACATTCTTTGTTTCAAACAGCACTAGAACTGAAAAGATTCTTCGTGGTGGTAATCTTCTAGCTATTAAATGTGTGGTATGATTTTACAGTTGTAAGCTGTAACGTTTAACTTTACAAGGGATTGGGGTGCAAGAGGCGGTGCAGGGTCTGGAAGGGATTTTGGGTGCAGGAGGTGGATTGTGACCTGGGGTAAGGGGTGTGAGGTGCAAGCTCTGGCTAGGAGGCGCTTACTACAGGCGACTCCCAGCCAGCAGCGCAGCAGGGCTCAGACGGGCGCACAGGAACGTGCCATCAGTTGACCACTTCTGGAGCAGTGTGGAGCCATGGTATGCAGGCAGCCTGCCTGGACCCTGCTGTGCTGGACCCCCAAAAAGCACTCTCTAATGTAAGGTATTGTAGGGTTAGATTAAAGAGCTGCAGGTTGCCGACCCCTGGCCTATGGTAAAGCAGTGATAAATAGTCCCATTCCTAAAGTAATTTCCTGAAAAGACACTAATGTAATGATTCAAATTACAAATAATAATTTAGTATATCTATGGTATTTATATTTGTGGTGTCTTAAATGAACTTTCATATTAACCAACATTTAAAAACTATAAACCAAGCTGCTTATTTTCTTGTCTGGTTTTTTTAATCCTTAAATAGCGAATATTGAAGACTACCAGCTGCACTTTCACAGCTTATTCCTTCTACCTCTTTTTTTTTCTTCAGATTGAAGGGTTATAATAATTTGACCCAATTGGCACTTTTTATGGCCATTATTTCATTAGCTGGAGGTTCAGATGACTGTGTATATGGAAGAAGAGTGATGATTAAGAATGAAAAACGCACCAGTGTATCAAATTACAAGACAGAGCCGGGAACAGTTTAGTATAGGGGGGTTTGGGGTCTAACTTCTCATCAACAAATATTCAGCTTTTTTAACTGAACACTTGAAAATGGTCTCTAAGAAACAGGACTATAATTCTCATTCCCCTTGAGCACAAGTTGGTAGTTCTGCTAGCTGAAGGGAAGAACTTGCTTAACTGTTCCTTAATCTTTGCTATCCTATTGTTAATCACACAGAAGCATCTTTTTGAGTCCTGTCTAATTTTGTATGATTGGACAGTTTGAGCTGTTTAGTAGCATTAAGACAATCTGAGGTGGGCAGTTTTGTTCCTTTCTCCTATTTTTCCTTTCTCCTGACTATCTCATTTTATTACAAAGGTTCAGAGAGAACTATGGAAAACTTTTATAGCCAAGGAGTACAGAACTGTGAAGTCTTTCATTTAAAGTATGAAGTAGCTGTTCTATCTTGATTCTGTTCCTTGTGTGTCTAGGCAGTTGGTTTTAGAAGAGCTTTTGCTCTTTGCTGATTAGGTCTGGCACAGTAAAACATGTCCATGGTTACAGACCTGATCTAAGAACACTATTCCCGTTCCAATGCTTCTGCAAAAGAACTTTGGAATCCCTGAGTGTGGAATCATAATGCCTTTATTTGTAGGCGAACACCCTCACTGCTTTTGTCTCTATTTTCATAAAGATTGTGTGGTCACTTTTCTTTAATATGGGCTTCTGTATTAGTGTTGACCATTGTTTTACTGAAAAATGTGCTGTCATTTGCAGCTATATCTCACTGGGGCTAGGATAAAGGGGGCTTCAATTCCATACATGCATAATTCATTGAAAGTGACTTAGTATCTTTGGTGTGGATTTAGGTAAATTGAAAACACAAACTTCAGAACTGAATTAAGTAAATAAGTGTTTACAAAAAATTTGGCAATTTGTGGATAATAGTTGTTCCTTGATTGATTTTTATACCTTTTATACAAGAAAAGTACCTGATTACCATAGGAAATCAGACCTTTGCTTTACTAGCTAGCTCCTGTTTCAATGTTGGTGCATAGGAATAGGTTGAGTGGACACGGATTTAAACTGTTTTCTCCTCTTTATCTTATGCATATGCATGTTTTGTAATGTTTATTACCCCATGTTAATATTTGAAATAAGTGATATTTCCTCCTTACCTATTTAAACCACTCAGAAGTTGGTTTCCATGTTGTTACCGTATTTTTCGCCCTATAAGACGCACTTTTTCTTCCCCAAAACGGGGGGGAAAAAGTTGGTGCATCTTATAGGGCGAATGTGCGCCCCGGTCCCCCCCTCCCCGCCGCGGGCGGGCTGCCGAGGTTCCCCCCTCCCCGCTGCGGGCGGGCTGCCGGGAGCGTCCCGGTTCCCCCCTCCCCGCCGCGGGCGGGCTGCCGGGAGCGCTCCCGGCAGCCCGCCCGCGGCGGGGAGGGGGGAACCTCGGCAGCCCGCCCGCACGGCGGGGACGGGAGAGCGAGGCGCTTTTTTTTTTTTGGTCCGGCTTTTTTATTAAAAAACGAGGGGGCGTCTTATAGGCCGGAGCGTCCTATAGGACGAAAAATACGGTAATATGTAGAAATGATGTTGTTTAACATTGTCTTTTAAGGCCAAACTTCTTGTTGAGAGAGAATCTTTGCAATGTAATTGTTGATATGTAATGGTCTTACCTGTAGTGGCTATAGTCCTAGAAATTGGGGCATTAGTGCCACTGCCATTTTAGCTTTTGGGGATGGAGGAGAGACTATTTCCTCATGTTGGCCCATGTTGCCATCAGAGTCCTTACAAGACTCTCTTCTATTTCCTGGTGTCTGCTATTCGGGGGGGGGGGGGGGGGGATGTTTCTTCTATTGCTCTATGCTTCTGTAGGTTCCTGCATGAGGGGTGACCCATGTACTTCTGCCCAACCCCCTGCTGTTTACCCTCTGAAAGAGAAACATCCCATGTTTACCTGTAAACAGTCACAGATTAGATCAGAGAGGGTTTGGAGATCAAGAGGCAGCACTGGTGCACCTTTCTTACCTCCTTTTGTCTTTTAGGGTAACTGCTCTTAAAAGCAGCTGCAGAGTCTTCCTGTGATGTGGGGCTTTTACCTATGAACAGGATGGAGGGTCTCAGTAAAGGGCCACTCAAAATAAAACTATAAAATATGTAGAACTTCACACCAGGCTACAGTGACTCCAACTTCTCTTATGTTACATTTATTCTCTTCTAAATTATCCTGCCTGTCTTTAAACTGTGAACACCTCAGAACAGACCAGGGTCATCTCTTCTTGAATATCTGCCAGCACGTGGTCAGTTACGCCAACCACAAGCATTCAAAAAAGCCCCCAGAAAATCATGATATTTACTGAAAAATCACAATTGCGGGGGGGGGGGGGGGTGTTAATATCACCTTTATTTGTCTTTTGATCTTTGAGTACTAAAGCTTTACATTTCCTTGATTTTTCTCCACAACCACAAGAGCTAGATACCTATTTTAAAATTGAGTATTGAGGTTCTAGTATAATTGCATGACTCCAGGAACTGGGGCTTTCAGAAGAACACCAAATCATGAGACTTGCAATAAAACCGCAAAAGCCGGCAACACTGAACGCTTCCATAAGTCATTCTCCCTGACCTCACTCTGAATATGATGGTCAGGAAAAATTAAATGAATAAGTTATACCAAGTTACTTTAATTCATTACCTCTTCTGTTAGCCTTTAAATCTGAATTATTCAATATTTTGTTGGCAGGGAATTCTGAGTCTTGAATACTGTGTTGGTATTATTGGTGGCAAACCTAAGCAGTCATATTACTTTGCTGGATTTCAAGGTTAGTGTTTTAATAAGAGATGTCTCTTTAGTATTTTCCTTTTAAAAGCAAGAAAGTTAATATAGGATCAGTGGGAAGCAGAATGATTAAAATAGCAAAATGAGTACCTTATTAATTCATCATATCTGCCAAAGTCCAGTCATTTGTCATTTGCCCCACATAGTAATTGGATTCTGTAAAATGTACATTTAATTTCCTTTGTTGCATAAACAAGGCATAATTTATCTGTTTCACCAAACTATAGAAGCCTTTGCTGCTACTGTCTGGCAGTTCTTATTTACATATTTACTTTTTACCAGGTTAAGTAGTGCTAGTTGATGCTCAAATGACAAGCAATATGTTCTTCCTGTCAGGATGAAGTAGCACAGTGCATTTTTCATACGCAAACTCTAGAATATAATTGTGTGTTTGTAAAAGTAATTTTATCACCAAAAATTAAATGACAGTCTCATCACTTTATAAAAATTCTGCTTATACAAGCATATTTGATTATGCAAAAGTTAATCTGTCCTGCAAAAACCAATGCTTCAGTCAATGAATATCAGTTTGGCAAGCAGGTACTTCCAGCCTTTTTTTTTTTTTTTTCCAGCTGTTCTGCATAGAAATTGGATTGTAAGCGGTGTAATAATAAGGTGTTTTTTGAATTACTTGTCTTCTGTTTTGTCCTTGTAGATGACAGTTTGATTTACATGGATCCTCATTACTGCCAATCTTTTGTAGATGTCAGCATAAAGGATTTCCCTCTTGAGGTAATGTGGATAAAGAGCTGGTAGTGTTTTTTCCCATATGAATCAAACACTAATTATTTAGATCTGTTCTAGCTATCTGTATTTTTACAGTTTTAGTTACATGTTATTTGTCAAAATTTTGCCCTTCTTTGTAGACTTATAATCAACAAAATTGACCAAAGGTTAAATACTTGATAGTGGATTTTAATTTATTATGTACTTATTACTTCATTTATCTTTGTCTGTATCTTGTTATATACCAGAAACCCTCCACAAATGAATGACCATGCCACTAAGTAATTTTCCTTTATAGACAGCTAGGCAGTACCAGAGACCTTAAACATTACACATGGGTTCTCCTAAAACAATAATAATGAACTGGTGTTAGAAATGTATGCTACAGTGTAATAGGGTTCAGCTTTGTTTTGAGCTATAGACTACACAAATTTACCCTCTGACCAGGACTTTTCAGTGTGTTGTCTAGTCAGACATGGTGATTACCATTTCTGTACTGTTGTCTGTTCGTAATTTCTTTATAGGTCATTCATTTAACTTCTTAGATCACGATTTTCCATTGTTGTATTGCTTTTACTGCTGTCTTCTATGCTGTTCCTCTCAACAGATTGTTTTATTATTATTTTTAATCAAGTTAGCTCCATGGATCAGTAGCTTTCAAGGGCTTGTCAAGTCTGAAAGTTAAGTTACTGTTTCTTTTTTTAGCTATGGCATGCTGTCTCCTTCTGGTTATAGTTAATGCATCTTGTCAGGCTCTGTCTAGGTCTTGAAAAATCAGACTTTTACATTAGTATTTTCTCCCTTTCTCCAACTCACTTTAAAAAAAAAAAAGAGTAAATCCAGGGAAAGGTACTAAAGAACTGCATTTACAAGCCAATATGTCTCCAATACTCATGCTAAAAGAGGTATTCAGCACAGCAGTTTAAAACTTCTCCTTCTGGATCCTTTAATGTCCAGCCCTTACATGAGCCCCCAGCATCCTCTGAATGACACTTTATCAGCTATGGAACCCATCTGGGCCCTACTCTTGTTGACTTCATTAGAACTCTTGAGCTGGTCATTTTTATAGTCTCAAGCAAAAAACAATGTTCTGAATCTAAAACTTTCCTCATTTTATAGTGTCCTTCTGAGGTCCTCAGATGGAAGATGGTAAATGAGCTAACTTTATTTGTATTAGGCTAGTGCCTGTATGCTTCAAAACTTTATAGTTAGTCTTTAAGGTGCCACAGGACTTTGTTACCTTAACTAGTATCAGTGTCTCATCCTGCTAAGCACTGTGCAAGTGCATAATAAAATACAGTCCCTGCCCTGAAGATCCTAGAGTCTAACTTAGAGGTGGGCAGACTATGGCCCGTGGGACCGTCCTGCCCAGCCCTTGAGCTCCTGGCTGGGGAGACTAACCCCTGGCCCCTCCCCTGCTGCCCCTTCTCCCCCGCAGGTACACTGCTGCTCGGGCAGCATAGCTTGTGCCCACCCACCTCCCAGGCTTCCCAGTAAGCCAGTCCTGCCACTCTGAGCAGCATGGTAAGGGCACGGGGAGCAAGGGCATCAGATAAGGGGCAGGAGGGAGACAAGGGGCAGTGGGATGGGGTGGTCAGGGAATGAAGAGCGGGGGGGATTGGATGGAGTGGAGGTTCAGGGAGAGGGGCAGTCAGTGTACAGAGAACAAAGTGGTTGGATAGGCGTGTGGGAGTCCCAGGGGGTGTAGTTAGGGGCTGACACAGTCTGGGGACGGGGAGCAAAGGGGGATTGGATATAGGGTGGGGTCCCATTGGGTCAAGGAGCGAGGGGGGTTGGATTGGTCGAGAGGGGCAGTCAGGAGGTGGGAAGTGGAAGGTGGCAGATAGGGGGCGGGGCCAGGCTGTTTGCAGAGGCACAGCCTTCACTACCTAGCCCTCCATACACTTTTGCAACCTCAGTGTGGCTCTTGGGCCAAAAGGTTTGCCCATCCCGGTCTAACTAGATAAGAGGTGGGAAGGAAAATGGAAGCAAAGAGAGGTGAAGTGACTTATCCAAGGTCATAGAGCAGCTCAGTGAGCCAGGAATAGAACCTACATCTGTGGGCTTCTAGTCCAGTGATTTATGCACCAGAGTATGCTGCTGGGTGTCATTAATATTAATTTCAAATAATAATATACTTAAATGTATTTTGAAGATGCAGAAGCTGCCAGCTTGGCTTGATCATGTCATATTGCTTTTCTGGATACAGGTATTGTGTATCGGAAGGTCATGCTCAGTGCATTGAATAGTAATGTATCATTTGTCCAGAAGCGTCGGAACATAAACAGAAATTGCTCTCTTACGGTGGATAATAGCTTGTTAGCTTTCTCTGTAGGATATTTTCAAAATTGACAAAATATTGAGAATAAGTTGGAAATCAGTCCACTCTGTATTGGCTTCTAGAATCTATTTGGTGGATGAGTGAAAAAAAATATGCCTCCCCACTTCTATCTGTGGTTGTGACTTTCACAACATTAATAAGACTTCTCCTGAAGATACTACAAAACTAGTCTTAGGATGTTTCAATACCACCTTTAATGTTACTGTTGGAATGCTTTTCGTAAGCAGACTCCCAATATCCAACTTTGATTAACTGTGAACTGCATATAATATTTAGGCAGTATTGGGGAAAACACCATAAATAGGTGCCAGTCATGCAGAAATATAACTTGCTAGACTTTATTGATTTTGTAACAAAATTTAATGTAGAATGTAAACTGTTTTATTTGTAATTGGACCAGTCAGTAGTAAAGAGCTGTATATGCCAATAGTGTACAACTACCACAATGAGAGAAACCTTAAAATTTTATGTAGCTGTCTGTACTCTTGCAGATCTGCTTTTTACCCAGATCAAATATGAATAGTAAGAAGGCGCTAGGAAGAGAGATTCCACACAAATAGAATGTTGGATATTAGCTTGCTTTGTTGCTGTTTCTGTAGAGCCAGGTTAGAACTTAACAGTTGTTACTTTGACACAAGGATAAGGTACCTGAGTTTGTGCCTGATGCACATCTACATATGTATTTCACATTACTTCCTTTCATATTGGTCACTTGGGCAGTACTCGGCGAATAAAATTACTCGTCCAGTCTCAGTAGAAAAAGAAATGTGGAGCGTTAAGATTTGTTAGATTTAAATACTAAGGGTATGTCTATACTACCCACTCCTCCAGCTGGTCATGTTTGATGGGTCGCGAATAAATTGATCCCCGAAAGCACTCCCGTCGACTCCAGAACTCCAACTCCTCAAGAGGAGTAAGCGGAGTTGACGAGGGCGCTGTCGTGGGGACAGCCAGGTAATTTGAACTTATGTACTTCAACTTCAGCTACACAAATAGCGTAGCTGAAGTTGCGTACTTTAGTTTGTAACCCACCCCGCTAGTGTAGCACAGGCCTAAGCTATTATAAGAGGATTATTAGTGATTTAATGGAATGTTAGTGTGTGGATAGCTCTGGGTAGTAGTGGGATACAGAGCCTTAGCCCTTTAGATCACTGACTGCAGTCTAGATCAGTAGTGACCAAATGGCTTAACCATCAGGTGGCTATACTGCAACATGTGAAATGAGTTAATGACTTTTGTCCAGCTCCAATAAACAAGAAACCAACAACTAGTACCCATATTCACTCTCTGTAGTAATTAAATAGGTATGGAGACTGAAGCGAGCTACTCTATATGTATTCTTTCTAGATCCAGGTGAAGTAGTGGGGGGGAGTTTGTACCACTATCGCTTGTAGTTTCCATTTCAAAGGCTGTCAACGTGTCATTATCATAAGAATAAATTTTTCATTTAAAATAAAAATCTTTGTGTAAAATATGAAGTGGGTTGTTGTGCTTGTGGTATATTGTAATACTCTAAAAAAATTTTTACCCATTTCTGTGGCTAATGAAAAGACATTCCATCATTTCCCTTTCAGGAAGGTGTTGGGGAAGGAGGGAAATGGGAGGTGGTGGTAAAACAGTAATTGTAAGAGTACAATACTGCTACAAAGGCACTTTGCAGAGGAGCATTCAACTTCTCTACTTCATAATATTCATAAAATGCTCTCTAGAGCCTCCAACTTTTGACAGATTTCACATCCTTTTTTGGGCTGGCATTAATGTGGAATTTTGGTAAATAGAATATAAGCAGTACTAGGTTACGTGGTCTTATGAATGTCCAGGGGTGAAAAAACTTGAATGTTGTGAGGAACAGAAATAACTTTAAAAGCTTGTACTGGTTTTGGAGCATATGTGGCATGGTGAATTATATGTTCAAACCATTAATAGAAAGGCAAGTGCATTGATATCTGTGTCTTACTCATGTCTTTAAAAGATCTTTTAAAATGTTTTTATCTCCATAATTGCAGTCATTTCACTGTCCTTCCCCCAAAAAGATGTCATTCAAAAACATGGATCCTAGCTGTACAATAGGATTTTATTGTAGAAACATGCAAGACTTTGAAAGAATTTCTGAAGAAATAACTAGGGTAAGTGTTGAAATTATGAAATTGATTTCGGTCTGATATTCACAGTCAAGAACTACAATACTATGTACTGTATATATTAAGGATAGAAAATAGTCTTAGATATACTAAATAGAACCCATCCTGTTCTAGAAATAGGGGTTATTGATGAACCAAAAATATATAAATTCTAGAATATGTTTACATCCCATAATATGAACATGTAAAGTAGAAAAGGAGAATAACTACCATAACTGTATGTTAAAAGATGATTGCTAAGAGAAGATGAGTAGCAGAGACTGAAACAAACCAGTGTAGAGAAAGCATTATCTATTATGTTATATCTGTTATGTAGACTCAGTATAAGATTATTCCACTAGGTGGCACTATTGAAATTAAAATATTTTTGCAGACAGCACCTTTTACAGTCATTGGATTGTCTTCTACATGAAGAGGAATTTTTAAAATGCAATTCATCCCTTGAAGATGAAATTCTTAAGAAATGGAAATATTTGAGCAAAGCAAAGCTGTGCATTATTTCTTGTTAGTATAAGTGCTTTTTTGATTACATTTAAAGATAAAACAATATTTTTATGACTTGGAAGCATTGTTTTAAATCAGCAAAGTAGGTATCATCCCATAAACCTGCCTAATCATGTCCATTCCACTTTAAGAACATAAGAACAGGTTTAGTTAGGTAGGTTTTAATTTAATTGACAGATGTTTTCTTCTAGACTATTGCAGTGTCTGAATGCCAATAATGTGATACAGTGCTAATGTGTGTTGTGTTAGCTATGGTACCAAACAACCAAATGTTTTATTATCAAAAATTGCCTATATGAGGATTCAGCAATAACAAAAGATGCATCACAATATTAATACATGTGCCATAATGGTTTCACATCTGTTGAAGGAATTAAGGTTTGTACAACACTTAAAGAACTTTCTATGTAAGTGGTAAATATTTTTATTAGATAAGGTATGAACTGATATGTAATATCCAGATTTTAAACTTCGTAACCACATCATAGTTGTCAGTAGACTAATGCTGACGTTCTTTTTCTTTTGCACGATTCGTACATGGAGGACTAGAAAGTAGATTTAGAGGACAGGAACTCCAAGCAATAAAGACATGGAATGAAAGTTTATAAAGCAAAGTTTCATTATATGTAGTTTATCTGCCCTGCTGTGTTTGAGAGGAGTTTTAAGAACGTGACAGAATAATGAATGAGAAATTGAGATATGTAAGAACCTTCTCTTATTTTTTACCATTGTCTTCCTCTTAAATCTTAGGCCAGGTGAATTTTTTTTTTTTTTTTCCTCCCCATTCATTTGTTGGATGCTCTGAAACAGCATCTAGTTTGTCAAAGGAGCTGATTTTAGTCTTAAAACTATTTTACTAGCATTTTCGATTGGGGCTCTTTAATGTTAATATGACATCGTCAATGTAAGTATACCCAAGCATAGATTATGTGTTTTCTGGAAAAACAGGAAAGTTTTCATATGAATATTGTGTGAAGAACAATCCTATTGTCATCTTCCAGTCTGCCCCATCAGTCTGTTCAACTTTCCTACTCTGCCTCTGCCTACTACTTTTCTGTTCATTTATTATCACTTTAAGAGTAACTTAATGCTTTGAATGGTAGCACAGTGTACTTCTGAGTGGGGACATCCAGGTTAGGTTAACGAAGGACTTCAGACGCTTGCTTCTGTGGCAAGTGAAGTTGTAGGGTTCTGTAGACCAAGACTTGGAGACTTGACGCTACTGGTTTTAAAATGCAGTGTAGATTTACCCTTGAAATCACAAAAAATAAAGTTGTTAATCTTTAAAAGTTAATTACTGACCATGTACTTAATTTTTGTAAAAATTTAATGAAATATAGCTAAATTTCTGTTTTAGTGAGAAAGAACAGTGATTCTCAGGCTGCAGAGCTGTTTTTGTCATGGTTTTGCAGCATCTCATAGCAATGATACTTCTGGTACAGGATAACGCTTTCCCTGTGTGCGTGAGTGAGTGTGTGTGTGATTTGTGAGCCAACTAAATTAAAAAACAAGCAGCTCTTTGAACACTGTTCAATTACTTTGTTCATGGTTTTTTTTAGAATGGGTGTTTCTTTGGTAAAAATGCAACATTGATCAAATTTGTACTATAAGTTTTCCAAAAAAGGGAGGTTGTAGCAGTGGTTGTAAAATAAATAAATAAATAAATAAATAAATATATATATATATATATATACACACACACACACACACACACACACACATACATGTTTGAGAACTACAGAGATTTATTCATTTGGAAGTGTGTTCTCTCTGTTATCTATATCCATTGAGGAGATACTGTAGAAATAAATGCTTTAGAAACATTGCTTAGCAGTCAGTTAATGGGACTCAGCATGTCAAATTAATGAGATCTCTTCTGATAATTGTCTCTGTTCACGTGAACGTCTGTGTGGAAATATCATCTATAACAAATGTTATGTACATACACACTTTTGCATTCACTTTTTTGAAAGCTAGAATACTGATGATGAAAACCCACATCCAGAATTTTCCCATTGGCTTGGAAAGTAGTGATAGTCCCTGAGTGAGATGCAATTTGGAAAGAATTGCTCATTTTTAATCAAGTTCCATACTGCTATTGTTTCATGATCAGCTTTCTGCTACCTTTTCTAGTTTACTTTCTCTTTGTCTCTAATCTTTTATAATTTTCCTTAGTATTTAGTACTTGGAGGTGTCAGAGTAATGGCTCTAGAGAATGAAGTCTTCTGTCATCTCCCATGCTGCCTCATTCATGTATCTCAGCCCTGACCTACAGGGGGACCAACTTTAGGGGTGAGACAATGGTTCAGTCTCAATCTACTTTGGCTTCTCTGAAACTGTGGTGATGGCTTTTGTGTTGCAGACACATGTCATTTAGGAGCTGAACTGTGTGTACTAACCCATTTTACAAGCCACCAACCAGCTGCGATGTGACTGTCGGTTGCTACTGACCCAGGGCTGGCTTAATCTAATGACCTAGTGATGAAAGGCTCTATATAAAATTACCCAGTCCTCTGAGATCTAAAGTCTTTCTTCTTGTCTAAACTTTTTTCTTTCTTCCCCAGTACTCATTCTTTTCTTTTTCCCTTTTCATTGCCTTCTGCTCATCACAGTTGTCTGAATGTCTCTCACTTTCTCCTTGCCCTACTCTCCAGGTTTCACAGTACAATAATAGAATGAATTAAAATAGTCTAGAATAAAGTGGAAAATTGCAGAGCACAGTAAAAATTGCAGAATCTGATTTTACTTGGAGCATAATTTTCCAGTGCCTTATTTTTTTTAAAATAGCTCATACTGTTCAAATATCTGTTTAAGTTTTAGTGCTACAGATTGTTTCTCATTAAAACAACTTATTGTTGGAGTTCATAGTTTGATCACTTCAATGCAGGTTATATCTGTAGACTAATGTAGGTTTGCATATACTATAGCTGTGTATTGAGATTTACTTTCAAAGCAATTTTTTAAACTTCAGTAAGTGTTGAATCCCTTAAATAAACAGTGGAAAAGACATTTAAGCCCTTCTGTATATGGGCCAATAACACCTTTTATTAAAAATTTTTATTTGTACCGGTGGCTGATCACCGTTCGTATGAAGAACTTTCTTGATAGGCTCAGCTTCCTCGTCTCTGAGGAGACCAGTGGTATGTCTACACTGTATTGTAAATCCAGGTCTGTGGGACATGGACTTGTGGACTCTGTATTTCCAAGCCCACGATTGAGTGTCCACATGGCATCATAAACCTGGGTTTACAGTTGCTGGACCTTGGTGTCTCAATCATGCTAATGCATCCATACTACATTGCGTAGATCTTCTGACTCCAAGCCACGCTGCAGAATGACAGAGCTTGGACCTGAGTCTGAGGAATTTGGACTCTGACACACCCTCCGGGCAGGGCCTTAGGACCTGGGACCTGAGTCAGACTGATTTGTGTGGGAACTGAGGAGGGGCTTGAGCTCAAACCTGAATCAGAACCCAAGCTTAGTGTGCAGTGTGGACATACCCAGGGAGGTTTCTGACATGTAATTAAAGCAGTCTGTTAGCATTTTTAGTCCACTGTCAGATTTATCTGCTCTTGAGCTGGCTTATTGCCCTTATACATTTAAGTTTAAACTTAATAAAAGTATTGATGGCTATAGGTGCTCTATCTCTGCCATAAAAATCCTTCCACAAATTCCAGAAGGTACTAACCTGCCCACAAATTCTGCTTGCAATCCAAGAGATGACAGAAGATATGAAGACCGTTCTGTAAGTTGTTCCACTCAAGTGGAAGCTAATGGAGTTCTGCATATGTGTAGTGGTTCAGTTCGCCTGTGTGGAATAAGTTGCAAGATTGGGGCCTGAAACTTCAAGTGTGGCTATTGTTTCATGAAGAGGCTGAGTTAGAAACATATTTACCAGAAGAAGTGGGCTATTGCGAGTCTGTGCAGTGTTTTTATTCTAATGTGACAAATGAAAATAAAAGCAAATGTGCATGTTGCAAATTATGATCAATTGATAATTAGATCAATACACCCAGGGACTATATCCCTTCATTTTCAATTAACACTTTATCCGGTATGTTATCTTGCATTATAGATGCTGAAATCTTCATCTAAGGAGAAATATCCCTTGTTTACTTTTGTAAAGGGTCATTCTAGAGACTATGACTTTGCCTCCAGTCCACTCCATGAAGAAAATTATCTTTTCTCAGAGGATGAAAAGAAAAGATTAAAAAGATTTAGTACGGAAGAGTTTGTCTTGCTTTAAGGACATTTTACAGTAGGGTATTGGCAACTGTCCAGGAGAACACTTGTGATTAAAAAATAAATAAATCACACAACACAAGGCAAGCAATATTGAAATTGATCTATTTTCATAAAGATTATTGTGTCTTGTATGTTTGGTCTTTAAAATGTTACTTATAAATGTAATTATTTGTTTGTTCATTGTTCATTGATAGTTGGATGAATATGATGGCACTTTTTGCTAGTGAAGACGACAGATAGCATGGTTTAGAGCCAGACACAATATAGGATGGATGGGTACCATGCATGCCCTCATGGATAACTTTGCCAATGAGCTTCAATCTTGACCTGCACTCCCTGGCCTTGAACAGTCTGCCAATTATGTGGTGGTTTTGTGGTGTGGACATGTCATCTAGTTTTGAGACTACTGGATTGTTTCCAGTTGTAAGCAAAACTTGAATCTAGGGCTCCTGAAGAAAAAGCCTTGTTCATTTAATCTGTTCTTCCGCCTAAGCCCGTATAATGGTTAATAACATAACCATGAGATAACTTTCTAGCATTGCACTACTCAAACTGTAACTTTGATATATCAATAGTAATTGGTAGCTACAATCCAGATGCAATTATATAAGCAGAATTGTGAGTTAAGGTACTATTTAGCAATATGATTTTATAATGACAACTCATTAAACTTGCTGTTGAACCTTAATATCAGGAATGAATATAAAGTATTGGCTTTTCCCTACCATTTTTAAAGGTTATGTTATTAATATTAACTGTAACCAATCAAAGCAGATAGTTATTAAATGGGTGCAGTGTTTGTTTCCTATCTCGACAATTTAATTTTGAGACTTCTATTCCTACCCATGCAGCTTCTAAATCAGAGCATAAAACAACAAATTGGGGGTAGGCCGTAAATATTCTGGAATATGATCGTCTGATAGGTGCCATTACTGTACATTGCTTGTGGTGATTTTAGATGTTCACGACATCTAGCAAATAAAGCTACGTAACCAGTTTCATGTTTTAACAAAGCAAATTCAGAATTTAAAATACACAATTAACTCTGCCTACAGATTTAAAGAAACTTTATTAAAGGTGTGAGACTAAATGCATGTACTTTTGAACTGTAATGGTAAATTTCTCTTGTTCAAATTGTTTGAATTCTGGATCTAAAAAAATATAGAGGTGCAAATATTCTGTAAGAAGACAAATTTTATTGTATTGTAAACCAGCTATTAACTTATTCTAAAGTGCCATTTAGGACCAAGATGCACAAATGTTGTCTACCCAAATAATAAATATTCTATATATCACTAAAGTAATTTTTTCCTTTTGTGAGAATGGAGATTAGAGTTATTAGTAGGCAGATTTTAGGCAGATCTGGAACAAGTGCATGTACGTACCAGAGGTGAATTGTTTATTTTCACAATTGTTCATTGAGTTATCACTCCAAAAAAGGGGGGATTATTTTTCAGTTTCATTTGGTTTCATTTTAAAATAAATACTCCAGTTGATTGGATATAGTAATCTGCTCATTATTAAATAATATTTTAGTCAGTATAACATTACTTTTAGGTCCTGCACATACATAAGGAATCAGGGCTGATCTTATCTGATATTTTTTCCTTCATAATCCAGAAGTAGTAGTAAAATTAATGTGTTAATGCAGATGCTAATTTGGGAAGAGTTGTAAATACTAGTGAGGACTAGAAAATACTATAAAAATATTGTAGATTTGAGTTTGGCTTGCATTTTTCTAATGCTATTTTTGCTATGGAAAAATAAATATTAGAGAGTATGTCCGGAAAACAAAACTACTGAACAGGATCTATGTGGGATAGTGGACAAAAAATTAGACATGATCTTGCACTGTGCATGGACACTTTTTTTTAAAAAAAAAAAAAAGCAAAAAAAAAAAAGCTAATGCAATTCTGCGCTATATATCTAGACACTTGTGTAATAAAAATAGGGAGATAATAATTGTTCTTTGTGATCTCATTGATACTTTCCTTTCTGCTGCTGCCTCTTTGTCAGGAACAACAGGATCTGTACTGTCTGGAGTATGTCTCAGGTTTGTCCCACGGTGGATAGCTAAGCAGAATTAAATTTTGAAACTGGAGTAGGTTTGACAGGGAAGGACATTTTTGCAAAGTGGGAAAGATTAGGTTTGGTATTTAAACTAAAACAAAATGATCTGGGCTAGGCAACTATAAATGTTTCATCTAAGAGTGAATCTGTTTGCCACCATTATGGACTTCAATTCAACAAGCCATTTCAGAATGTTTTAACTTTAAGCATAGTACTTCCTGTTTTTAATAAAATCTTCTTGCAGCAAATTTACCTACAAATGGATTATAGGTAAAAGTGCCAACTGCAGCACAATGCATGTAACTTTTAACCTAGTATACTGACTTAACGATTGCAGTTTCCTCCTCCTTTGCCCCATGGTGGAAGTCACACTTACATCACCAAATAAAACATGCATGTAACTGCACAATGTAACTGGCTATAGATACGCATGTAAGGATTATTTTATGTACATGAGAAGAATGGATTGGCGTTCTGACTGCAAATAGAATTTTTTTTATTGTAAATAAACATTAAACATAAAATGTATCTAACACTTCAACAGATTCACATAGTTCTAGGATTTGTAAGAACATTTTCATTTCTTACTCTTATAATTTGTGAAGAAGGCCTTGTGAAATACCTTAGCTAACTTAATTTTAGTGATTGACCTTTCGTTCAGTGTACATTTGATAGATAGGAAAACTTGCAATGCAAAACTGGCAATGTTAAAACAGCTGGTGATAATATTGGGTCCTTTAGTCTACCATGATAGTGTGGCATTCAGAGACCGCTGCACAAATCGGTTAGAAACTAGTAGCAATTTTCAATTACTTTTTCTCACTCCTCCAACTTCCATCTTGTTCCTTTTTCCATGATGGTGATTTATGTAAATGCCCCCAAAATCTTTGTAAATAAGCATCTAATAAGAAGGAGGAATGGGGGACAGAAAGGAAAACACTGGAATCTTTTGAAGGAGGCATGGGGGACTTCATTATAATTCTATGGTACTTCTTGGGAAGAGCAGGCCAAATTCCAGCTTGGGTATTTAGGGAAGAATTTAAGTTTTCCACTTGTACTTTCAATGAAATATGGTGCTTATTTCTGGCCTTACATTTTTTTCCCCCATCCCTCTTGGTCAGATTGCTTGCAGCCTCTGTTCTATAACCTTTCTTCCCTGTATTCCTAGCCAATTTGATCTTTTACCATAGACATGATAGTTTAAATCCATGTTAGTGACTCCTTCATGTCTTCCACTACCCATGACATTTCACCTTTGATAGTCCTCATCTCTCCCGGTCTACATAGTTTTCAAAATGCCCTGTATGTAGCAAGCCACAGCATTTTAGATATACAGCTAGTTTCATGACTTTTCCATGTTGCCCATAAAGCTAGTTACATAGGTCTTGAAACCTAATAATTCAAGATTCTAACCCTTCTAGTCTTACTTTCTGTTTAGATCCCATTGCCCCAGTGAAAAATGGTTAGAGCACAGAAAGAAGACCTAAGGACTTCGGACACATTGGTTCGCAGAGCATTCTAATATATTTCCTGACTCCAGCACAGGCAAGCTCACAGGTTGTCCTCATCCCTGAAGGTCCATGTACTGTGGTGACACAAGTTAAATTACCAAGTTACTAGAAATGTTTTCCTGTAACTACAGGGGACTTTAATTGGAAACTATGTTAATCGCATAGTAATTATCTTTACTTCTACTGCATTATCTCCCGAAAACTGTGCAATTAATTTGTGTCATCACCATTACTGCTGCTGCCTTCAAACACAAACCAACTGTGCATTAGTTACTCACACACCCAGCAGTGGCCTATATTCTTAAGTGGCTTATACAAATCATTGACTGATTAGTTACTTGCTTTCTTGATGGAACCAGCCTTTCAATATCATGGAATGTGACAATTATGGGCTTCCTTCAAATAGGCCTGTTCTTTTCCCACGCAAGAATTGTTTCTGCTGTTTTCTTTCTTTTCTAAGGGGGTGGGGGGCATTTTTGTTTATCAAGTCTTATTGCAGCAGTAGTCACCTCTGCCAGAGCTTTGAATAACTAGATGGGACTTTGTCTTCTCCATCTAGCAAGGGTATATAGCTCCATTTCTCAAAGTGAAGCGAAGTCTTGGGGTTTTCTTCCACTCATCTCTAGATGATCAGTGACCAACAACTTTTTCCAACAACTTTCTATGAAAACCTGGTTCTGATGGCCCATGTGTTTTATCACCACCAGTCTGGATCACTGTAAAACACTATCTGGGATTGAAGGTGGATGCAATACAGAGGGTCCACCTTTGTGATTGTGCATCTACCTACTCAGTGAGACGGCCTACCCATCACGAACACTTCACCCACATGTTCTACTTTCTGTTGGTTCCCAGTTTATGTCCGGTATCCATTCAAAGCCATGGTCCTGATCTTTAAAGGCACCTGTGGGAGACCACTTCATTCAGGATTTACCAAGACAATTGCTTTCTGGGACAATACAACTTTCAAAGTGCCAAGACAAAGGTTTCGAGAGACAGAGGTTGTCATCTTGGTCAAGGGGGTTACATAGCTAGAACAAATTTCCAGAGGAAATCTGATTAGGCCAGACTGACTGCTTTCAGGGCATACTCCAAAATCTTGCTCTTTGACCAAGTATTTCCATCATGATAGGCAGGTCCAATCAGAGGAGGGCAGGAGGGCCATTTGGCCTGGGCCTCAAGCTCAAATGGGGCCTCACATTTAGACACTTGTTAATTTTTTCTTTGCATTTGATAAGTTTTGCAACTTTTTAATGTGCATCCCTATCGGACCAGAAAAGTATTTGTTAAATAAAAAAATATTTAAATTGTCTTTTATTCGTGCCCTATTTTGTTTTCTTATGTTGTCATTTTTTATTTTTATTATGAGTAGGAGCCTCAATAACTGGAAATGGCAGAAGTGAGCATGAAAAGAGGACTAAGATTCCTATCCTGGAAGCTCTGTGCCTGTGAAATGACCATAGGAATCCGTGCGGGCAGCTGTATATTAGTTTTACAGCAATCAAGTGTGTTAGGCTTGGATGGTTCGGTCTTAATTTCTTATCTTGTTAAATAAAGAATTTTTCAGCCCAAGGAAAATCTTGTGAATTTTTAATCTCTAGATGTAAGAAGTGTTGTTCATGGATATCACGATGCAACCTTAATTGCTGAAAGTGAGGCACTAACATGGGGAGCATGTTTGTAAGTTACGTTAATTACAGAGGAGAATGAGCTCACTCTGGAGACCTGATTTATCTCCAGGAGTTATTAATGACCTGTAAAATCAAATGGTGAGTGAGTTATAAAGGTCAATAATAGCAGAAATGAACATAAACAGCTTGTCTGAAGTCCAACCCATCTAGTGTTCTGTTTATGCATTGTTTGTATTGATGGACTATTTTTGTGTATATGATGGAGCAAATAGTCTGTGGCTGCAGTACCAGGATCCCCCAATAGGGGCAGATTATGCTTGATTATTTTAAGGTTTCCCCAGTCCATGATCAGGATGTGATTTTTAAAAAATATGTTCATTTTTCACAATTATTGGATAGCTAGACCCTGGTCTGGCACTGAACACACTGTGGGTGCAGGGTGAGAGTATAGACTGTGTAACAAAATTTTACCTTGCAGTTTGGTTGTGAACACCTGACTGATTTTCATCTACACTAAGGGCTGTTTACACTTCTCTGGCAGTGTAAACTAGTTACACCCATACAAAGGGGCTTTACCGTTTACAGGATCACTGCCACGTAAAAGAGCCTTAAGCTATGTCAATACTAGAGACCTTACAGCAGCGTAGCTGCACCGCTATAAGGTCTCCTGTATAACCGCTCTAGGCTGATGGGGGAGAGCTCGCCGGTCAGCATAATTAAACCACCCCCAATGAGCGGCAGTAGCTGTGTTGGTGGGAAAGCATCAATTTTATCAACAAAAGTGCTAGTGTAAACATAACCTTAGTGTAAATGAAAATCAGGACCTGAGTAGTTGCCTTTGGACCGTCCGATTGGTCACCTTCATGAGATGGTATTGTCTCTGTTTCCTCATTTGATGATAAAAACTTTATAAACAAGAGTCCCTTTCCCAGTTTGCAAGCAATCCATGGGCAGTCATATTGTTTGTCTACTTTGTGAATAGTAAAAAAAAGGCTTTTCTTAATGGTTGCAAGATCTCTTGTGTGAAACTGCTTGGATGTTTGTTCACATGAAAATTCACGATGGTTTTGTTTTCTACAAACGCTCTTTCAGATAAAAACTTACTCTCAGGTTTATGAATAAAATCAGTTGCAATTGCCACCAAAACAAATCCGTGGGTTTTGTGTTATTGTTTGTTTAAAGCAAGAAGTTGCACACTAAGTGTTTAGTGGTTTTTGCTTACCTCTAGTGTGTCCGTGTGTGTGCATATGTTAACCAGGGCTTTGTGAATTTTGTGCTTAATATAAATGAGAATAATATGTATACAGTCTTTCCTTTTAGGTCCTGATCCTGTAAGCTGGTCAGCTCAAGAGAACTCCTGTACTCATTTAAGTTAAGGGTGTGTGTGTGCAGGCTAAAGGACTATGTGCAAAGCAGCTTGCAAGACCAGGGCCATGATTAGATCTTAGTGGATAAGGTTATGCAACTTAGTGGGACTTCTACTGAGCAATGGTTGCAGGTTTGGGCTCCTATCTTTAGACAGTCAGAGTTGGCAATTTATTGCAATCCCATAGTTTCTGCAGAGTGGTACTGAGTGAATGCCCCCAATTGTTTTGTTGGCATGTGCTGACTCAGTGGAGCACGGTTGCTTAGATTCTGTTTTTCAGGAAGTTGCGGAGAGGGAAGGAATTGTTGCTGCTCTGCATCAGTCAGTGGCTGTCTTAATTAAATAAAGAAGATGATCTTCATTTTTAAATGTAAATGTCAATTCCACTTAAAGACCATTAAAAATCATTGCAAAATAATGCAAGGAGAGCAGTGTAGGATGCTTGAATTAGCATATTTATTTATTTGATATTAACTGAAGTGGGAAGTTTCTTCTTTGGTTTGCCCTGTCGCCGCTAACAATTAGGTTGTTTAATAAATACATTTAAGAAGAAGAAAACCCCTCTATATGAATCTAATGAAACCTTTAGAAAGAGTCTCATTAAAAACAGGAGAAATCATTCTCCAAAGTTATCTAATAAACTGGCCAACTTTAATCCTTAAACTGGGAGAACTGAGAGTTACTTGCATTGTATGGCCGGCCACTCTGATTTTTTTTTTTAAGTACTTCTCTAAACCTTGCAGTGTGGGCATCTGTTCCAAGAGTTGCTGTGCTTTCTACCACTAAAAATAAATGAAATAATATGACAGTTGTCTGCTTCATGAGTTACCAGCACCCTTTGGTTCATAGTAGATTAATTTGAAATCGGTACAGAGGTTTTAAAATCTACACAGTATTGTGATAATCCACATTTAAACACCATACAGTGGCATCTGGCTACCTTACATTAGAAAAGGTCTGAACCAAAGGTGTGGATCAGAATTTTGTAACTGTTAGAATGCTGGATCTGAACATACCTGTATTTACATGGTTGAAATTCAAACCCTACGTTTGCCGATGTTTCAGGGTGTTTGTTGGGAGTCAGCTGGCAACAGAGCCAATCATGAGCACTGAACTGAAATATGAACCTGAGTCTAGATTTTGTTTTCAGCCCTATTTCTCCTTCCAATGGGATGGGTAAGAAGACATTAAATTTTACAGCAGCCGTGAAAAGCAGAATGAAGTATTTGCAAAACACAACAAGCTGATGTCTTGCAAATATATGAAGTTCTTTGGCCTTCGCAGCTCAACCAGTGGTTTGTTGTTTTCATGCTAATACAAATTCTTGTATTAATAAGAGCACGGCCTTGGGTTTCTTCATCCGTATGGGAAAAAGTTACTTGTCTGGTGGTAAACAAAGAACAGAAGAATTGATTCACTGTCTTCAATTTAAAAAAGATGGTATGAAGCAATAGTGGAGCAATTTTAATTGTAACTATGTAACACTTGCGATCAGTACGATCATTTGTGTTCTGTTTTTAGGAATTGGGGTACTAAAGAGTACATAGAGCATTAGAAATGCAAAACATGACCGCATGTTCTCAGGATTTTGTCAGTGTTACATGAAAGAGCGCTTGTGCTGGGATGTTCAACTCTGAGGGTATTCTCTGTTTAGTGTGTATTTACAGAGATGTATGAATATTTGATTAATGAGTCATAGTCTCTGGAGAAATTTAATAACTGTACTGCTGTACAAAGCCAGCTCCTTAACTGTTAACACAGCTGCCAATAGTGTCATTGACACTGAAGGCCTTTCTGCATCTAATGTATTCTGTGGAGTAAATTCCTTCGTTACAAGGGGATCTGTGGGACACATTATTCAGTTATCTGTTTTGAACTGTTACAAGCTCAATTTACAGACCCTGATTTGTAAAGATTTTTCCAGTGGAAACAAGCAGTGACACATGAGCTGTGTAAAACAGCAGTTTGATGTGGTTATGTTTTTACAAAAGTAAGTTGGAAGGTCAGATTTACAAAGTATTGTTTTTAAAAACTTCTCTATGTATTATAATAAGGTCTGGGTATAAAGTGTTATTACCTGCAGCATGAATACGAAGTTTGCATACTGTAAAAGCATATGCAACATAAGAATGAATTACAAATGTGGGCACTCGTGGTTTTGTGTGTGTAAAAATCTGTATTTTACAATCCAATAAATAAAAACTGAAATTAGCAATACTGTTAAAAATGGAACCAGTGCATCACAGGTTGACCCTAGTAATCCTTCCTCACCTGAGCAATGAATTCAGTGGGACGACTTGGGTGAGAAAAGACTCTCTTGATGTCATTTTCAGAATGAGGTACCGGTTGCTTCTTTTAATTATTAATGTCAAGACAGATTCATTATTAAATTTTTGTGGAACACTTTTCCAGAAATAATTCACTCGAATTTTACCATTTTCTCCATTTTTATTTCTAATATCTGTGAAGAGATCAGTTCTTACTTACAAAGTTAGGTGGATATTTTAGTGGTGTTACTTCGCTTAAACTACTTTAAATAATAGGGGGAAATGTCAAAAAAAGATAAATTTACTGCTGAGGCTTTCACTGGAAGCTTTAACTGCAGGTTAGAATTATACATGCTATGCAGAATTTCCTGCAACACTTCTCCTTAGGGCCACAATGCATTACAGCAGACGTATAATGAAGCTGCTATAAAATCTCTGGTAATTAAGGGGGATTTGACAGTAATTGCAACAGTGAATCAACTTAATTATTACCTGCTTCAAAGAGAGCTAACCTGATGTTATAATCTAACCTTTTCTACTTTTAAAATGAGAGATTAAACAAGTATATGTAGCATTTAAGAATTAAATCTGTTGAGATAGAATTCTATTAATATACTTTATTCTATTATATATACTGTATTATATAGTATGTATATACTATATATAAAGTTTGTCTTCTTTAGCTGCTATATACATATAATATGAGTAAAAAGCAGCTGAAGGAGAAGAACGATCAATGAATTAGAAACACATCGTGTGTGTTTGTTTATATAACAAGTAGAATCTTAACCCATGTCTCTGATGTAACCCTCTTTTTGACTGTTAACAGCATAGGGACCCATATAAAGACCTTTGTTATAAAAAGCTACAACACACTCAAGTCTAGTTCCTTGAAGAGCCTTGTAAAGGAGGCATGGTGAAGGTACCATATTTGTGGACTAAACTTTAAGCAAACTATGCTAAAATATATTTTACCACAAAAGCAAGGGGATGTTGGCTCGAGGCCGTCACAGCACTATTGTTTGTACTCCTGTTGTGGCATTCACAATACTGTGAAATGCTATGTATCTTTTACAAATGTGTAATATTGAAGTAAAAGTGTACACAGGATAGTTAACTCTCCTTCAGTCAGATCCTTTTGGTGCTATGTAATCTGGCTGCATACTGGGAGGAAGGCTGTTGACAGAGGAATATATTTTAGCTTCCTTGTCAATATTTTATCCAATTTTAGTATAATGACATTGTCAGCAAATAACAAACAACAAATCAATGTGGTTTAGAGCACCTTGGACTGTGGAGCAGACAGGTTCCAGCCTGAAGGAGCTTCCAGTCTTCTTACTTTCATAAGCTCTTCACATAAACATCAAAGGAAGAGTAGAACCTCTAATGACACTATGAGCTGACTGAAGTGCACTAATAGAAAGGATGGGTTAGTGACTAAACATTAGGAGCTTGATCCAACTCCTTTTAATATCAATGGTCTCTGAGATGAATTGGGTTGGGTCCCAGGTTTGCATATCTTGAAGCATACCTTAACTTTCTGGAGGGCAAGCTCAAATCTTGGCTGGTCAACTCAGCTTTCCATCCTTCAAAGGTAGAAATATTGAGTTTCATGGGGTTAACCAAGTGTGGGTCTTGGGTTGCCTAGAGGATACTAACCCTAGTGTGTGAAGCATCTTGGAGGATGAGAGGCATAATATGAAATCAAATTGTATTCTCCACTAGCAACAGCGACCTGGGAACAGTTATGCTGAGGATGATGAATGTTTTCCATAGCGCTGTCCACACCAGGATCACCAGCCACAGAACCTAACAAATTTAGTCTCACAACACCTCTGTGAAGTAAGGATTTTACAGATGGAGAAACTGAGGCCAGAGATGTGTGATCCCAAGAACACATGGTTTTTGAGTCATAACTACTACTCTCTTATTGTTTACATCTGCTTGGTAGGTTGTGGAAAGAGAGTCAAAGAGATGTATGTGGGTTTTTCTCTGGTGCCATAGCAGTCTGCCACTTAAAATATTAGTTTTGCCCCTATAGTCCTCAGTTTTCAGTAATTTGATAGTTTGACCATTTCAAATGGCCAACTGCTGAAAACATTCTCAACCCATGTAGCAGATGCATGGTTTTTGTGAAAACTGACTAAACATTCACATAAGAGGAACTTAAAAATTAACTGCATGGCACTCAAAGGGCAAGTCTGTGATATTGCCATTCTAAAACAACCATCTCTGGGACTTGTGGTATTAGCAGAACACAGTTGTTAAATGTGTATCCTTCAAATAAGACTTAGAACACATACAATAGAAATAACTGCAACAGCTTGTTTCAGTTTTGTTGTTTCAAAATTCTAGTGCTGTTGCTGCCCAATGACAAGTAATTAAAAAAAAAAAACTATGCTGGGCTATGCCTTCTGTTTAACAATGGAATAACACCTTAACCATCATTCTGGAACTCTGTCTAGCCCCCATAGCTACAAAACTGCGAGGGTCTGAAGGCTACAGGATAAGTTCCTGTGGCAAAATAGAAACAGTAGCATAGCCCAAGCTGTGAAAGCTACCTTCAATAGAGAGAACTGAGCCCCACTCCCTGTGGTGTCTGCTCTTCACATCTTGCACTGAGGCTTCTCCCTTATGGGATCGGGCAGTTCCCAGTCTGGAGAATCCCTTTCCCATGCCTATAACTCAACAAAGAGTAAGCTCACCCTGAAAGGACGACTCACCCTGCAAGGACGACTATGCTGTGGCTTAATATACTCAAATCACCTTCTGTTCTACCACCTATCAAAGTGGCCTTGTTTATTTTACTTCATGGCCCCCACCAAGTGTCGGGGCACGTCACGATATTAAAAAGAAGTGCATAGGGGGCTCAAATGGCACAGCGCTGGTACTACTTATTAACGGCTGTCGTCTGCCACAGATAGCAGTTAAAAGCCTGACTAAACAATTGGGCCTTTCAACCTGCCCTGAAAGGCTTCCGTCCCCAGGCTCTGGGAGATCACCAGAGGAAGTGAATTCCAAATCAAGGACCCCCCTGCTCAGAAGGCCGTGCTTAAGAGACCCAGAAAGATTTATACCGGAAACTGACCCTACATGTGCCCCAGTTTTTAACAACAGGCAGAAAGCGGTGATCTCTTGGGATTCCGAGGGCCCGAACTGCCCAAGAGACAGTGGAGAATTCTCAGTGACCACAGCTCCTCGGAAGTGTAGTAATAAAATAAGTAGGAACCTGCCTCTTCATCAGTCATAACTCCTATAAGATTCACTTTAGCCTGTAACTTGGTAGCAGGCTATGGAAACTTTAGAACATTTCCTAGAATTCACTTGAGCATAGCAAAAGCTAAATATGTGATCAGATGCTTTTGGTCTCTCTAGCAGCATCAGTGGCTTCCTACTCATATATTCATGGGGAGACGTGGCAGACTTTTTAAATAACAAATTTTCACTGGTGCTTTTTGCTATTTTTACAATGCATTTTAACATAAATGAGAGATTAACACCGGAAAAAGTACTTCAGGTGCACACTCAATAACTATTTTTTCATAACGTTTTAATGGATTCAGGGTTGAGCGGTACTAAAATTGGGATTTATTAGAAACGCTCCGTGCATTTCAATGGAGTTTTTCTCATGAATCTGGATATTTTACATTATTTCAATAGAGCTGACCCTCTGATTCATTAGAAATGCTCCAATATAACCAATGGACCATTTCTAATGATTCTGGTTTTACAGCAAATCCAAGGGTCAGCTGTACTGAAAACAATGGTGCTAACCCCTTGGTTTATTAGAAAAATGCTTCAGTGTCTCAATGGAGCATTTCTAATCAATCAGATAAATAGGAATCCTGCACCCAAAAAACCCTCTCTATTGGTGAAACCCATGGATTTGTTATTACTGGCATCCTTTAAAAAATACAGTTGGATTTTTTTGTTCTTTCTAGTGAAATTCCCTCTCTGCTGCACTCACTTCTCTGTGCGGTAGAGGCATAGTCTTCATTTTGTAGAAGAAGAAGCAAAAGCACAGAGAAGTTCTGAGAGTTGCTCAGAGCTAGGATCAGAACTCGTGATTTCTTGACTTTTAAATCATGCAGATCGTTGGAGTGCACCTCGCTCTGCCCTCCTCCCTAGATGCTGCGGTGAGAGCATCATCACTGGCCTTCCCTGCAGCAAATTCATCCTAGTCCAGCCTACGGCTATTGCTCTGGAGCAGACCCCTAGGGACATGCCCATCCTTCATCTTTCCACCCAATTGGCCTAGACCCACTGAAAAACTATTGAAATGCACTGAGTGTCCATCATGGCAGACCAATTGGAAGATGCAAGGGGCAGCCTTAGGCACCCCTCTTCACTGGGAGGAATGTTTGTGGACGAAAGAAAAGAATATTGAGGCAATTTAAATTATTTCAGATTTGTTTATCAGATCATTTTTAGTTAAACTGATCCTATACGGACACACATTTTACTAAGATTCCACTGAGATTAAAAATGTACTGGTAATGAATCCAGATTCCTTGTCCTCTTTCTGTGAATTAGAAACCAGTCTAGTCCTTTCTAGCTCTCCTTGTCACACTCTAGGAAATTCACTGACCAACTCATCTGAAATAAATAAAAATTAAAAAAAGCCGTGGGTGACAAATCTACAAAAATAAACTCCTCTGTAAAAAAGATTAGCATAACTTTGTTCTCTCCCTTTAGGAAGCTAAATGATTTTACCTACTCTGGAAGTTGAGAAATCCAGGCTAGAGCCAAAAGAAAGAGATTCTGCCCTGAAGTTGCTAAAATGTTGTGCTCCTCCTAATGCTTGAATATATGATCAGTGTATTCCCCCTGAGTGTGGGAAGACATTGAACCCCTAAGCGCCCAGCATAAAGACTGAGTATGAATGAGACCACCCTTGATTTCCTGTTCCTTGACACTTTTGCCCCCATAACAGAAGTTTATGCTTCCAGTTCAATTGTCCTCTAACTAGTAAGGACTTTCCTGAAGAATGTAGATCCTGGTGGGAATACATTTGATCGGGGGGGATTATAGCAAAGGTAGCAATGTGATTTCAAGTCTTTTCCTGCCCTAGAGGCATTTTCAAAATCACCAACAGGCAACCTCCCACTACCCACTCAAATGAGATGCAGCCGTTTATCATGTCAAACCTCACTGCTGAGCGCAGTGTCTAGGGCCTCTGGCTGTCAGAGGTAGGATTTCAGCTTGGGGTCCCTAAGGCCAAATAGGAAACCTCAAATGTTCATTTATGTTTCTTATTGCCTGGCCGAACCCGAGTGTGCTTAAAAAAGTTTAAAAAGCTGACCCATGTATTAACGGGGCTCAGAAAAATACCCAACAAGTTAAAATGTTAAATACATTTTTTAAACAAAAATGCATTTTACACTATCCTTACTACTTTTGCATTAGTTTCCTATATGATATGTTTTCTCCTGTGATAATAGTTCTTGAAAGGAATCTCTCTCATTGAAACCTTGGAAGTAATGCAATTTGAGATAAATATTAAAATATTGTTGGACAATCTGGTTCATAGACATAATTACATAGAGGTGTATGTGTCTACAATGAAGTATGTGTGTGTATATATATTATATACACTATCTGTATACACAGTTTGTGTATATATGTATATTAAAGTATCTGCTTAAGTATGTGTATATAATACACACACACACACGTATATTTACATATATCTCTGTGTTCAAAATTTGTGTATAGATGCACATATATTTGAGTTGTGTTTATATATCTATAGACTTGGAAGGATTAGATTTTCATTTGGTAAATGTTGGAAAACATCAATTTCACTGTACACCCACAAACCAGCAGAAAAATATTCTTATCAATTTAATAATAGAAATTTACAGATAAGCAAAGTAGTAAGCTGTCAAGCAGTATTTTTCTTAGAGTATGATTTAAGGATATTAACTTTGTGGACATTATATCTCAAAATATACAATTTGAGTTATAAAGCTTTAATTTTTTGAATTTCAGCATCTAATGTTATTAAATAATTGACTGACCTCTCCATTGTGTGATTCCCCCACATAAATTCCCACAACTTAAAATTTAGATTGATAAAAATAGGGGGAAAAGCTTAAAACCAACAATTCTGTGCAACTGTGAAAATTGAAATAGTTAAAAATTGAAAGAACACTTAAAAATAAACATCCATCAAAATTATAAAAACCATAAAAATTGAATTCTTCCAAGCCTGTATATTTGTGTATATATATTATATACATTATATCTCTATGTACAAAGTGTGTATATGCATATATATTTGAGTTATATTTCTGTGCATATCATATAGTGTGTAAAATATTTTCTGTAGTGTGTGCGTATATGTGTATTCATGGTGTATGTAAATTTGTGTAAGGTATTTGTGCAACCATAATTTAATCCACTGTTCAAAATTTAGTTCAGCTCCCAACAAGAGCTCTTTGAAACAATGTTAATTGTTTCAGAACCAAAATCATTGATGATAACTCTTTTAGGAATTGTCATGTTGTCTATAAATATTTAGCAACTGGATTGCATTTGCCAGTGTAACCCTATATTACAGATGAAAAGGTAGCATCTGCTGAAATTAAAAGTGGCCACATTTTCACAGTAGCTTAATTAAATGCCAAAATTTATCTACATTAACAACAAAGTGGTGAAATTTATTGATCAATTCACATGATATAAGTTGACAAATGGCCTGAGCAATTTCCATAATTTTCTACACGTGTTAAAATTTGTAATGAAAAAAGAAATACTATATTAACATTAAATGTAAAATGAAAGGGATATTTTGTAATGGGAGCCAACGCCTGGGGCAGTGTACTTTGTTTTCCATGCCTTGTGCAGGCCTAGGCTGCTAGAAGCTGTGTACAGATGGGGCTCTGACAGTCCTACAGCTGTTCTCCTAATTGTCCATTAAGTGTTCTATTGATTCTCTGATTCAAAGTACATGTCTTTCAGCTCAAGCTATCCTGTGAAGTGGCAGGCACATTCCTTGCAGAATGACAGAGCTGCTTGAAACCTAAAAATGTGGGCTGCCAGTTTCAATTGAGGCTCCTGCTTTCAAAGGGAAAGGCTTGGTTAAAGGAGCTTTGTAATAGCTGGCTAGGCTATAGTTTCTAAACTTTTCGCATCAATCAATTAAAGCAGCATCAACATGAAGAGTTTTAATTCCTTGTTAAGCACGTACAGATTGCACCTGGCTGATAAAGGGCTGTGAGTATATCGGTGCTTGCTAACAAGTGATAAGGCTTGTTTAGCTGTATGCAGATTTTTTTTTTCCAAGACCCCTGACATGCGCAAAGATGTTCTCTTCTCATTTGACTTGCAAGTTCACTTTTTGCATTTTTTTTAAAGCGAGATCATCTGCAATTCCAGTTTATGCCAGTCAGAACCCTGTTTAAAATCATCTTCCTTTAATCTGAAAAGTGAAAGATAAGATGCATATCTGCTCCAAGGACCATAAATCTTCAAAGAAACAAATAGCCATAGATAAAACTGTAAAAGTTATTTAGTTCTCCACTGGAAGAGGTTTATTAATCTAAAATTTCCAGTCCATTGTGTCATGATTTGGTTATCACACTGTATCTCATTTCTTGCAATTGCATGAGCCTTGTATCTCAAGCAGAGAGATGATAGCCCCATAGCTTAAACTTTATCAATTGAATTCAGATATATCTCCATCTTTAAGTATATAAATAAATAAATAAATTGCAACATTAAAAATATCTTCCTAAACACAGAGATCTGGATTGTACAATGTACATATTTGTATCTAGAATCTTTTACCCATATTTGTATATATTGATTCTGTAATTAAATAAGTTTAAATTTCCACTTAATTTAAATGTCTGTTTTCTAAAAAACAGTATAATTCTTCATATAGAATAAGCAAACAAGGAATTGTATATAAACTCCATTATAACTTACTACTTAGAAACCATCTGTTAGTTGTGCAAAAAGTGAGGTTTTTTTTCTGTATAATTGAAATTACAAAATGGCCCTGTAGTTTTCTAAATATAATTTAAATGAGACATGAAACTGGTTCAGATAAAATTTAAAATAAGGAGAGTTGTTTCTGTTCAAGAAGATTTTTATCCTTTATAGTTTAAAAAAAGCCACAACACTCTGCTGTGAATGTTTAAGATATGGTTATTCTTTAATCATCCCCCTTATATTATTCCTCATTTTACTTTTTGTATTGTAGCTAGGAAAATTCACAATAATGGAAGATAACTCATTACTTTGACCCATCAATCAAATTAATCCCAGCCTTTTAATTTAAACCAGAATCTTGCTCATTGAATTACATTACATAGTTTGTTTGTTTTTCTTACCTTGGCCCAGTTGTCTTTGGGATGTCAAATTTACAAACAACAATGTGTGGTTCTAAGAAGCAAATGAACTAGCCAAAAATGCAAATGAAATTTCTGCCTATGATTCACAGGCGAAAAGAAAAGATGCATTTGAGATTTTATAACCAGAATCTCTCCCTATTCCATAAAAAGGAATATGTGTCAAATTAAAGAAGTCATCTAGGAGGTTGTAGAATATGTTGTAAGGCACATATTCTTAATTTAGGGATGTAAATTTCCACCTTCATGCATGGGGCTAATACACCAAATTCCCCATGCATCAAGAGGACAATAAACTACTTCGTTGTTTTCACCTTCAAACAGATTGAATAAAAAAAGTCTCTTTAATGTAATAATAAACTATATATTGATACCCGCAAAACATTTTGTGAATCTACTTAGATTCCAGCACTTTCAATTACACTGTTAGCCAGTTTTTAAAAAAGATTTTTAGAAGCTTTCAACTGTAGACTTTTGTCTTGTTGAATGAACTTCAGCTACACTAAATTTTAAGTAAATTTGTGATGACTGAGCAATATACATTGGCTGAGCTAGAATCCAATAACCCACAGGACAAATTAATTTTCAACAAAAAGGGCAGAAACCTCAAGTGCCATGAGTATATGGAATCTCAGTCTATCTCTCTGGAGCCATTTTTGCAAATCACTACAGCTATTCATAATCTAAATCAGTCTCCTTTAGCAGCAGAAAGATCTTTTTTCATGACAAAACAGAAGATGACATTCATTAGTGCCTAACTTGCATAAGCTACCTTAAATTTATTGGTGCTCTTATACTTATCGGGATAAGAATTCCTTTGTCTACAGCTATTGGAAAATTCCAGATGTACTACTTAAAAATATAAATTGTCACTTTTATCAGAACTTTTGGCAGTTTACTTTATTTTAGAAGTAAAACTGGTGGTTAAGGTTTTAAGACTTCCAATGGGCGTTGTTTCAATCATGGTTAATATGCACCCAGGATAGCAATACTAGTGTAAGTTAGCGGCTGTACAAAAATCCACACTTCTTAGAGAACTGATGCTGCTTAGAGCAAGAGGTGTAAACGCTGCACTATATGGTGTATAAATACAACTTAGGGCATTACAAATGAACCCTAAAATGTATGGGTGGATTCACGGCTGAGGGCCAAATCCTCAGCTGGTGTAGATCAGTCTATCTCCACTGACTTGTAGTGGTATTATCCAGAGAAATGGTGTATCACAGTGCTTCTATTCTGGACTGCTCTCTATAATGGAGATTTTCTAGTGCACTCCTATTCCCTTTCCAACATCCCACATCCTGCAGAAGCTACAGAGCTTGGTTGTGTGAAAATGTTTTATTAGGACAATGTTAAGGAGTCATGTAAATAAATATGTTGCAGGTACCTGGTGGTTTCTGTTCTCCCAGTTTATACTCTTCAGTTTTATACTCTTCTGGGTGCAGGACTATACATTTATTAGTATTGAAGTTCCATACAGTCCACGCTCTTCTCAACTTTCCAAATCTCTTTGGAGTATGTGTCTGTCCTCTTGGATATTTGCAGTGCCTCCAGTTTTGGTGCCATCCACAAATTTGAGCACTGGTGAGTTGGACTACAACTAGCAGAAAGTATATCTGCTTAAAGAAGGATAGACTTATCACCCTTGTAACAGATATTCAAGGGTTTTGCAGGCCAGTAGATGCCCATGGACCACAAGTTGAGAACAACTTCTCTATCAGAGCCTTTAAGAAATGAAAAGTATATTGAGATCTGTTAGGATGCATATTTCTGATGTAGAGTCAGGGGAGCAATTTCTGCCTGCAGTTTGGCTTATCCACCTTCCATTGCCAATGGCAGCTGCCTGTGCATATTGGAGTGTGTTTAACATTGGACGATGATGTTTGTTGTCTTATTGTTATTTAAAAGCTGACAATGTGACTGATGGGTACAAGACATGAAATACATCCACAACCACTTTAATGGATAGGGGAGAATTATCCTTAAAGACTTTTTCATAAAACTTAGACAGCAAGGGCAGAATACTTAGCCCTGGTCTACACTGGGGGCGGGAGATCGACCTAAGATTGGCAACTTCAGCTACAAGAATAGCGTAGCTGAAGTTGACATATTTAGATCAATTTACTGTGACGTCTTCACGGCATTGAGTTGGCTGCTGCTGCTCCCCCCATTGACTCTTTCGCCTCTCATGGCGGTGGAGTACAGGAGTTGACGGGAGAGTGCTTGGGGATCGATTTATAATGTCTAGACTAGACATGATAAATCGAGTCCCGATAGATTGATCAGTATCCGCCAGTCCAGCAGGTAGTGTAGTCACTGGATGCTGGAGCATCGGAGCAGGGCAAGCCCCAGGCCCCCCTCCCCCGCAGGAGCTTGAGGGCCAGATTTAAAAGGCTGGCAGGTCAGATATGGCCCACGAGCCTTAGTTTGCCCACCCCTGACTTGGACGGCTAACGGATGATAGCAGTTCATCTGATGAATTGGCTATAGCCCACGAAAGCTTATGCTGAAATAAACTGGTTAGTCTCTATAAGGTGCTACAAAGTCTTCCTCGTCTTATTTACTAACACGGCTGCTAATCTTAAAGCAGTTCTTTAGCCTCAGTGGACTAGTAGGAGCCTGGTTTTGGAGTCAGAAGATGTGGACTCTGTAACTACTGCCACCATGAAGTGTTGAGTAGCCATTGTGAATAACTACCAAGTCCTTGGAGGCCACAGATTTGTTACAATGTTTAAAACAAAATGTCTGGATTTTATTTCTAATTATCAGAACAATTCTTCTGAGAATGTCTTGGCAAGGGAGCTACAGGAATTGCTTCTCATCCAAATACAACAAATATAGCTTACCTCCAGGAAATAGTTCTCCCGGAGTTCAAATGATTGCTTTGACTCCTGTTTCTACTATGGAACTTTGATACCTTGGCTGGCTGGGCCAGGGAGCATCACACAGTTACATCTTTTTAGTTCTAGGAGGGGAGGTGCAGCACCTATTGTGTAATCTAGAACAGTCTTTTTCCTCTTTCGTCTCCCCTCCCCTCCAAAAAAGAGGACTGTTCTAGTGGAACAAATTTGAAAGTGGCTTCTCCTTTATTGAAATCATAATCCTTTGTTCTGACCTATTGGTTTGTTACCACGGAAATTCATAGGGCTATTGCAGATTCATCATTTTGACTCCTCTTCAGACGGTTCTCTCTATATATCTAAGTAAATGGGTCTATAGTTTAATTACAAGAAACATACCAATGACATGAGAACTCACTTTCTGACCTCAAGTCTGTGTGCTTTATAAAAGTGGGTGTAAGAATCCTTATCCTCATCTTGGCACAGATTTTCAAAGTTACAATAGGTGCATGATCTTGCACATCTATGTTTGCGTGCAAATACCATGGCTGCAAATCAGACCTTTTAACACTTCCCTGGTCTTGTCTGTACCCAAAAACCTAATGTGCCAAATACCACTGGGTATTTCCCCCCCCTAAATTAGACATGCAATTGTATGTAAATGCCTAACTGAAAATCTGCAGCCATATTGATGTGAACCCACTTTTTGAATCCATCACAGCATACCCAAGACCTATGTATTTTACTGTGCCCTGCCACCTATTTTTTAAAGTATGAGTTAAATAACTCCAACATGATGGACTAATCAGCATTGTCCCTGCCGTTTTCCACAAAGATATGGGAGGCACTTCACTTTTTATCAAGTGTTTTTCTCTGACACATAGAACCTCTTCTTAAGCACATTGCCTTTTCTTTATTGGTTTTAAGCCTTTTGCAAAGTCATTAATCTTCTAGTGATGGTCAAATCTCCTAAGTGTCAGAGGTTTAGATCAGCTAGTTAAGCACACAAATTTGGATGTTTAACCCAAATCTGAGAAAAACTATCTGAGCATTGTAGGTCCGTAGAACCCAAGATTCTAAGTACAAACACACTTTCTGACATAGTCTTCCATCTTGTGTAGTTTTGGTTCCAGATGGAGGCAGGAAGCTCAGATGCAGGGGTGAAGAACAGGATATGCTTGGAGGCAGATAGAGTGGAATTCTTCTGAAATGTACTGTTTCAGATTTGGACAAAAGTTCAAGTTATTGTTTAGCTCTACTAGAAAAATCAGGAGTTCTTGTTTTATCATGTGTTCTAATCCTAGCTTTGTGGATGACCTTGGGCAAATTATTCGCCTCTATAAAGTGGCAATAGTAATATTTACTTCCCTCACAGAGATGTTGTGAGCCTTAGGGCTTGTCTAGATAAACATTTAGTTCACCACAAACTGGGGTTTTCTCCTCTCTACTAGCCTGCTGCAGACTAATTGTCCAGGTGTTCTTTTGACGTTCATGAACAGTTTCTTAACGTGCTTTGATCTAGTCCCAGTTCAAATAGGACTAGATCAAAGTGCATTAATGCACTGTTAATGTGCTTCAGCAGGGTCCTCATGGACAGTTAGTCGGTGGCAGCCTAGTTAAGGGTTGAGTCACACCACCACTAGCCCTGAACTAATTGTGCATGTTGACAAGCCCCTAATGTCTGTAAAATGCTCTGGGATCCTCACAAGGTGCTACAGTATTGCTGTAGAGAAAAGAAAACCATCCTAACACAAAACATTTTGGAGAAAAGGGACTACTAAAAATAGCTCCCCCATCCCCGTTTAGAAAGGTGCCGTATGAAAAGTGTGCAGGGAGAATTTTTAATACGCTACACCTGCTCCTAAAGCAATGGGCATTTCAGGTAGAACAGCCGTTTAAACCTGTGTAAGTTCTCAGTAGCCTCGCTTGTATTCAACAGCACAAGAAAATGACTTACCCGACCTTATGGATTTCTCCCAGAAAGCAGTGAGCACAGCAGCAATTGGAGAGAAATCTCCCTCTGCCGGTCGGGAGGGCTAGGGCCTTGTGGGGAAATCCTGTTGGAAAGAGCCTTTTCTTGGCTCCTGGACCTTTTTAATGTGTACAGCTCAGCTCTTTCTGAAAGAGGATGATTTAGGAAGTCTAAACGGAGGCACTCTGGTGGATCATCACAGCTCAGCTATGCTTCATGGTTCTCTCGCCCTAAGGACGTGGGCTACACGCTTGATCAGCCAAGAGAAGCTGCTGCATCTCCACTGATATTTAGTCCAAAAGGTGTAGTGCGTAGCCACTGTAACAAGAAAAGGATCAGTTCATGGCCCCACGGTATTAGCATGTTCCTCAAGCCACCCTTCCAGGAACGTTATGATACTACAGTACTATGCAGGACACATTTTTTGGTGGCCTCAGAGTGCAGCACACTTTTCAGAGAAGACTTATTCAGTCCTCTCAAGCCTGGGAACAAATGAAGCCATGGATGGGGGGTTAGGGTAGACAGAAGAGGCCAGGGGTGATGGATTTAGGGGGGCCTGGTGGAGACAGTGGTGGGGCCAGAGCCGGAAGCCCCGTGGCCGGGGGATGAGGATGGAGCCTGAAGCCGTGTGGCTGGAGACTGCCACCCCACCAGTCCAGGGGTGAAGCCAAAGCCTGAGCCCCACCACGCCTGGGGAACTCACCAGTTGCCTGCTCCTCCAGCGTTGTGCCCCAGTTATCTCCAGAGGGGGCCTGGGCCCAACCCCTGCTGGTGGCCCCAGCAACCAACACCAAGCCGGTGTATCCAGGAGCAACAGGGAGGGGCCACTGCTTTGCCCCCCTTCCCTAGGTCACAGCCCAGGAGGCTGTGGCTGCAAGAAATGGCACTGGTGGCCGCATTTGAGAAATGCTGGGTTAGAGCAGATCAGGCCAGACCGTAATGTTTCCTAATTATTGTTAGTTTTCAAATTGCAACACATTCTGTCTCACGTCAATTTCTCCTTTGATTTGAAGCTAATTGAGAGCAGAACCAAATGGCTCAATTATAAAGTTACCATAGCTGGATCTCTAAAAATGAGCCCAACTTAATTTTAGCTCTGCATAATACTAAGGAAATCTCTGCTGTAATTTGGCAATCTTTTTAGGATGGTCCTGAGGGGGTAGCATAAAATCAGAAGGCAATTCACTTACATCAGGCTTTTTGGTTTGCAGTTTAAGTTGATCTATTTGAAATGAAGGCCAGGATTTGTTTAAACCTCTTCTGGAGCGAGACACCCATTTCCAGCAGCTGTGATATCTCAGCACGAAGCAGGGCGTGGGGAGAAGCGTAAGCGTAAGTAGGCTGAGATGCGCCATGCAGAAATTGTTCAGGTTCACCTGGGAATGGTGAAATCTCTTGAAAATGGACTTAAATAAACACATTAAATGGTTTATCCTACCTCCCTTCCCCCCCTCCCCCAAAAACAACCATCTGAAAACTATGGTAATTAGTACCACTTCTAGGCCCACCGTGCTCCGGCATCCCCACATTGACTTCCAGGGGTGGGGATTGTACCCTGCAAACCCCACTCAATCTATGGAGCCATAGGTCAAAAAGAGGCCAGTCCTTGCTAGAACACCCTTGGAGATAGCCAGCCTCCTACCTCCTGGGTCAGAAGGATCCCATGAGAAGCACAATTCCATTAGTTATTCTCCCTGCAGCTAGGTAGTATTCCCTGTGCCCCAGGGGTTTAGAAGGCTTTTGGGGGAGATGCTGATGCTGCTAGCAGCAGCAATACCTAGACAGCTTTCTGAAGGTGCCGCTTCCAGTTCATTTCAAATGTGGAAGCCTGTAAGTGATGGAGAGTAAGCATTGGCCTGAGAAGTCTGGCTTTCTGCCCTCACACATATGCCACACCATATAGCTATAAGCCATCCACTTTCCTGAACTGTCTGGGGAAAAAAGGAGAGAGAGGAGTGAGTGCAGGATGGGGCGAGAGTGGTTGTCTGAGGACGGTAACAGCAGGGGTAGGCACGTGTGCCAAAGGCGGCACGCGAGCTGATTTTCAGTGGCACTCACACTGCCCGGGTCCTGGCCATCAGTCCCGGGGGCTCTGCATTTTAATGTAAAGTTAAGTGAAGCTGCTTAAGCATTTTAAAAATTCATTTACTTTACATACAACAATAGTTTAGTTCTATATTATAGATTTCTAGAAAGAGACCTTCTAAAACAATTAAAATGTATTACTTGCACACAAAACCTTAAATTAGAGTGAATAAATGAAGACTCGGCACACCACTTCTGAGAGGTTGCCGACCCCTGAGCAATGGGATCCACATCCTTTCATGTCCTGATCACTAGTTTAAATTCAGTCCTGGGACCCACGTCTCCCATTGTAGGCAGCAAGCAACTGCCATCGATTTTCAATGGGCGTTCCACTGACTTCAAAGAGAATGAATTACATAATGCAGTGGGAGACCAGGGACCAAGGTTGGGGGTGACCCACACGTGTTACTGCGTGAGGGGTATTTGGTGGTGTTACTCACTTTCCAGCAGACAAACCTCCACCAATGTCAGGACTAGTCGGCCCACTCATTGTCAATATCTGCCATTGAGTGTCTGGCTCTGGAGACTCGGTTTTCCTGTCGGCCCTTGAGGTGCTCCCAATAGGTCAAAGGTGAGGAAGCTTGCACTGGGCTGAACGTGTTTTATGGATCTCACATAGGAATAAGCTCAAGATAGCACTTCTTGATGACAGGCTCCACCCAGCAGGAGTTGCTAGAGGAATGGGTGAATAGATTTCATTCTGCATGCCTACCGATGGGTCACGTTTCACGGAAAGAACATTGTGTTAAAATTGTCATGGTTTTAGGGATTGCCTCATTTGAACTGGTTGCTCTGTGCTGGCCTGGTGGCCCAGTGATGTCATCAGCCTGTGAAACTGGCTCTCAGCCACTCTGACTGTGTTTGTTGTCTGCAGCAGCACTGCTGAGCCCCTGCTCTCTCTGTAGTGTTATGAGAATAGCCCATCGAAACTGTCAGTATAGTTTATTCAGCGGCAGACTTATTCCCTCATTTGCTCCAACGCATTTGAAAATCCTTAAATATCAAGAGACATGGAATTAAAAAGGAACCACCACCAAGTAAAAACAAAGCCATAACAACCAGGGGGCCAAATTCAACCCAGATGCCATTGCGTCAGAATAACACCAGGGACAGAATTTAACCCACAACCTGTCTGAATCTTGTCAGTTGAAATAAAAGTGCAGCCATTGTAATAACAAATTTTGACTGTGTCACTTTCTCTGGATAAATGTAGAGGAAAATTTAAGGTATCAAGGGAAGGAGCTCAAAATCAGGTGATGCCCACATAATATACCCTGGAGAGGGAATCTTAGCAAGAATTTGATTGTGTGTATCTGTGTGTGTATTACCTATAGGTATAGGTATGTGTATTAGAAATTCACAAGTATTCACAAGTCTATGTCAAACCATCTAGAATGTTTCACTGGATGCAAAAAAAAATTTCTTTTTTTGCAAGATCAGTTTTTGCAATAAACAAAATAACCCCAATCCTTTAAGTAGGTGACCATAGTTAACATTCACATTTCCTTACACTTTGCAAGTGGTGAATGAGAGGTCTGATTAAACATGATACAAAAGGAGTTTGCAAGTAGCACTGTTTACTAACATTTCAATTTCTATGCCTCATTTATTAGACTTACAATAAAAAGGTTAGAGGGGTGTTTGGGATTGTCTTTAACCTTGATGATATTTCCACTGAAGCAGCATAATGGCTCTTAATTGCTTAAGTGAAGAGAACATGTTGACATGTCCTTCTTTGTGCTTAAAGCTCTGTGCCTAAACCATTATGCTAATTCAAGCATTATATACACCAAAGTATTTATGGGACTGACACAAGTGATGTTGCAGGTAAAGGGCTGTGAAATGGTCTGTAAACAGAGAGAATTGATTCCAGGCCCAAAGCAATGCTGTTAAAGTCACAGACATTGAACAGCCAGCCCTACAATTTCTATCCAGATTGTCAAACTGGGTCAGACAGTGTCAGCAGGGCTGCCATTATAGATCAGATGGGTGGTTTAATAATATGTAAACCAACCACATAAATGGAAATTAACGTGGAAGCGCTGAGTACCTGATTATTATTATTTTTGCATAGCTGTTTTGTTTACAAAATTCTGAGTTGCAACATTTGCTAAAACCTTTAAATGTAAATAAGTAAATGGGCATTATGGATTGTAACTGTATTTCTCTAAGTCAAGAGAGCAGCACTGCAGCCTGAAGAGATCACAGAAGAATGTGTATCATTTAAATCTTTGTGCAATAATATAAAATAAAAAATCTATGATTTGACCCACTAGTCCTTCAGTATATTTAGTTTTATACATTATCTGCCTTCTCATACTAGGGAGCAAGGTTAATATGTAAAAGAGCACTGTTACTTTTAAAATAAAACAGTTTTCAAATATCTTCTTACATGGTTTACTAATAGCCATAGACTCTCAAAACTGTCTGAAAGAATTTTAAGTCTAATTTACTTCTCATCCTTTTATGCCATTTATTTACTTTTTGTATTTCACTCACATAAATCAATGAAATTGGAAACTTTTTTCTACTTATATTCATTCTAAGTTCTGATGTACTAGCCTAATTCCTTTCTGTTTTGCTTTAAACTGATACAGAGGTATGTTTAAATATCTTACTCACAATTAATGTATTTTCATTCAAATATTTTTATATATTTTAAATGTCATGAAAACATTTAAATTCATACTAGAATTCTTGTGTAAATTGTAAGTACAGACAAAATTCATATCTGCTTGTAAGGAACCAGCCTACTTTAGACATGACTTAAGTAATACTAAATAATAATAATAATTAATAAAGATTTTGTAACATCTCTTCTTTTTAGAAAAATCTAAGTGTTAAACCTAAACTTGTGTGTGTCCTTCGAAATGCTCCGTGTGTTGATCTGATTTAGAAGTGATTCAGCAAGAGGGGTATTTTTGATTAAATAGACCTGGTTGCACAGGAAAAATCTGGAGAAGTTGCTGCCTGTTTCTTCAAACTCCTCCTTCATAACAAGATGCTGTTTCTCCCAGCAGGGTACACTGCAAGGGACACATCAAGGACATACCTCTTTCCCTCCCTGTGGAAAAGTTCTGTTTCAGGGCTGTTTCCTTGTTCGCAGATTTCTGCATTTTTGAGAAACCAAACAACTCAAAAACAGATTTTGGCATCATGCATCCTTGCTTAATATGTCTGCCAGTGGGGTTATAATGTTCTGACCGTTACTTGGACCAATATTTATATGACATCATAATATATCAGACCTATATGGTGACTGTAAAGAGGTGTCAATAGTTGCATGTTAAGCCATGAGGTAAATATTTTTAATGGTTCATAGGGTGGAATAGCAGAAATAGTCTAACTCGGTGCTGAGTCCCCTGCGTGCTTTGGAGTCCCCTGGCTTAGACAAACCCATTCACATGGGAAGGGGTTAATTTTACCCTTGCAATAGTTTGAAAAGTAAAATGAATGGTC